>JASAND010007668.1:0-45803 GCA_030248195.1 Trissonchulus latispiculum | reverse complement strand
TGGTCACGCTTCCATGCGATGGCAGGACATCTAGGATACTTACATATGGCCCGAAAGGTATGTACATGAGGGCATCAGGTGTGTACATTATTCAAATATGTATGTACAGTTCGTATCATATGTGGTAGGAAAGTACGTAAGTAGTACATTTAGTCTCAGATTTCTATCTCCCCAGTTTTTTCACATTAAAAAGTCACATTCAGCAGAAACTGGATTGTGTAGTGTGAACAGTGCCTACTGGGTATGTATGCGTGCTATAGTGTGAGCGATGTCACGAACGATGTCATGGGGATTCATGACTGTACACTATGTCTACAGTGTGAGTGATATTACCGAACGATGTCATGGGGGACCCATGTATGATATATGTGAATATATGTTGTGTACAGCGTTGAAAGGTGTCATGAACATAACGCCAGAGCTATGTACGTGTATGTGTATATGTGTACACAGTGTGAACAATTGCACGAACGATGTCATGGGGACGTATGTATGTATATGTGTATAAATATGTACAGATTAAGCGATGTCACGAACGATGTCATGAGGACCCATGTACGTATATATATATATATATATATATATATATATATATATATATATATATATATATATATATATATATATATATATATAAAATTTCGTTTTGCCATCGCATGGATTATCTACCATTTGTTTCGGCCCGGTCCGACCCAGCCAGCTCCAAAATCTTACTCTGCCCGCTGGCAAAAGTTTTCGGTCTGGTCCGGCCCGCAAGATGGCAAATTTGGGTTCGGCCCGACCGGCCAAAAAAATTCCAAAATTTTGCTAACAATATTTTTCACAGGCTTCAGAGCATGATGGAAACGCTAATATATGTTAAATTTTAAAAGTTAAATTTTGCTGTAAAATAAAGAGAATGAGTAAATGTGTAACTAATTTTAGTGATTTCACAACATTTTCGAGAGTTCATTTGATTCGTATTGGCCCGCCCCGGTGCGCAGTTAAAAAACTTCTCTGACCAGTAGATGTTGGCCCGCCTGGGCCGACAGGCCGAAATGCTCATTTCTAGAGGAAACTAAGCTAAGCTCATTTATACGTTTTTCTCGATGTCACTGTATTGTACTGTGCTAAAGCTGATATATACTTTAGGGGTTCCAAAATTGAAAGCGAACTCAAACATCACTTCAGTTTGGATACGAACTCCTTCTAGCACGGTGCGACTGTAGCCTCGGTAGCTCAGTTATCAGAGCGTCGGAGCATTAATCCGGAAGTCGTGAGTCGAATTTTTCGGGTCTCAGGTTCTGAAGTGTCAAATACATTTCTTACATATGTTAAAAATTTTTATTATTGTGTCACTGTGAGTCTTTTACATTTGGGAACGTTTTGCTATATGAAGGGTAACTTTGAGTCAGCATGATTCAGTGAAAAACTCAAAACTACAAATAGTTTGGGACTTTTTCAAAATGTAGGGTAAACTCGTTTATAGTGGACACTCGGGTATAGTTGACAAAACTAAGCTTTTGTGCAAATATAGTCCAGTAGGAATATTTTCTTTTGCAGAAATTAGCATCATGTGATAGCGCAATCTTTGTGATGGTACGTTGGACACACTGCGAATACGAAGCATCCAAACAACACGAATTTTGTGAGAGTTCAAAAATGCTAAGGATTTTGGCAAAAATACTAAGCTTCAGAGCTTGAGTACGTGCCCATTTCCGATAGTGAAGTTAAAAACCTTATGATCACTCGAAAGCAATTTTTGTGCAGATTAATATAAGCTAATGGCAATTAAGATTTCACTTTGAAAAAAATTATTCTGAATTTTTTCAATTTTCTGTCAAATTTCCAACAACTCGGCCTAAATGGACAATTTCGCCGGGTATAGTTGACACCCCTAAACCGAAGAATTCTATTTCTTTAAGTCGAAATTTGTTTGCATATTTGAAATCAACGCATTGAAAAACACAGCTGTACAAATTTTCAGCTCAATTGGTTAAGTTGTGAGGCCTACAGGTGTGGGAACGTGATACGACAAAAAGTTTTAAAATCTCTCCCGCAAAACCGCTAATTATATCATTTTAACATTTGTTACTACTTTCTTGTCTTTGGCTTTTATTGCAGTCTAAAATGCGTGTAAAAGATACTTGACAACATTAGCTGAGTTGTGTCCACTTAGCCCGGACTATGTGTCCACATTATCCGAGCTGTCGAAAATTTAGTACGGTTACAGTCTTGCGCAGAATTTTTACAGTTTTCAATATAAAACTACAAATGATATATCGTTGGAAAGAAGAGAAAACACTCTTTTACCTAATATTAGTGTTTTAGAACGGCCGGGTTGAACCGTCCGGCGGCCAACGGCCAGCCGGCCGGCCGTTGGTCGTTCTCGGCTGGCGGCCACAGGCCGGCCGGCCGCCGGCTGGCCAGCGGCTAGCCAGACATATTTTTCAGTGTTTGAAGGCAGTCTGAGCTAGAAAGTTGCAAAACTATTATGCCTGACAAAGGCAATGCAATCGGTTTTTACTTTATATATTAAGAAAAAGTTCACATGCACTTAGGATTTGTTTTGTAAACATCTGCTGTTCTAGTCAAATTGCTGTATTAACTACAATATTTGTGTTAGGCCGGCGGCTGAACGGACAACGGCCGGCCGAACGGCCAGACACTCCGCCGGGCCGGTCGCCGGCTCAAAAGCCGCCGGCCGGCCGACGTCCGGCCGCCGGCTTCCTGGCCGTCCTAAAACACTACCTAATATAAAATTCATATGAGGTAACCGCTGAAAATGTTGAGTAATTTTCTCGGAATGAATTTTTGTGAAAATGTATCAAATATAGACGAGTTTACCCTAAAATAAGAAGTCTTCCATTCATGATTCCGAAAGTGTGATGCTAAGAATAATATTAAATGTCGTTTAAGTGATCACAATTGCCGACCCTCATTTTTCAAAATGGGCACAGTGTTGTATACCGATAGTTTCTCTCAGCTGTGTTGTGGAATACCAGTGAGGCTAAACGTGCCGGAAATTTAAGATGCGTCTGTACTGAAATTTGCCCCACTTTTCGGAAATTTTTCAGCGTTTGTTGAGAGTTTGGGTATTTAGCGAATCTTAGGTCTTTGCTTGTCGAGTCCCTTTAATGTTTCTGAGTCATTCTTACCTGGCTTTTCGAACATAACAGGAAACCAGAGCAAGGTTGTCCACACTAAATAGAACTCCAGCTGATCCAATTTCCTTAAAATGGAATTCAAATGTAACACAGAATAATCTGAACTAATTAATTGGAAACTGGAACTTGTAGAACTACCGAGAGATAATGAATTTTGTTTTATGTTTTGTATTATTTTAGACTAAAGCTTTAGAAATCAGTGCGCTAGTTTCGCTTCGCTCGCTACCCACTACTGTCTGATCTTGACTGACCGCTTAGAAACGCTACCGTGCTGGTTTAGTAAATATCATAATACTAAGAGGAAGAAGAAGAAGAAGAAGAAGAATGAACACTATTGGAAGTTGGAACGAATCGACGGCAGATTATTACCAAGACTTACTACGATATACTGGATACGTTGGTTTTGGCAGTGCCGCTGCTGTTGCAAACTTGTGCATCATTGTGATCATTGTCCTACATAAGGCATTGTACAAAAGGGAATTTGCTATTCTTGCTAGCTTAGCAGGTATTTCTTTTTAGATTCATTTTATGTAGGTTAATTTTGTTCATTTCAGAAAGAGGAGAATCTTAGACATAAGTAGTTGCTTAACATTTCTGTAAAATTTAGCTGTTGTTTCTATTGTACTGTTTCCGGCCTGATCAGCTTATAAAAGCTGCACGTGGGTTCTTCATCAAATATCGGCTCGGCCCTTAACAGAAACCTAAGCTATACTTGGGTAGCACTTCGGAGTATTCGACAGGGAAATTGGACTCAGCCGCTCGGTAGCATAACCTAAAAACCGCAGATGTTTCAATGTTCCAATGCCGGGTTTCCATTTGTTCCGTTGACTACACAGATACCTAGGACACATGAGCGACCACTGTTTGATGGGATCCGAGACCATACAGAACGGTTCCTACGGAATTGGAACCAAGCCTCAACTAGGTCGAGATCTCTAGAGCAACAGTGTCTCACTTGCGTACAAACAATTTCAGACACAGTTGCGATGAGGCGATCACCGAAAGGTGTCGGCCGAAACCGAATGCTTTTTAGTTATGGTGTCTCAACCCACTTTTTGACCTCTTGTCCTCAATGACGCCGAGCATTGCATATTGTAAGGTTAAAGCGCCAACGTGCAAAAACAGAAACTAGCGCTTAACAATACAACACACGTACAATGATGGAACTGAAAGAAATGTATTCAGATTTGTTTGGTATAATAATATAATGTTATGATTTGTTATAATTCTTGCTTCAGCAGTAATCATTGATATTTTGTTCATTTCATTTAAGTTGCTGACTTGTTGGTGGGTGTATCCTATCTTGGTACAGGAGTGCGAAGAATACATCTTTTAGTGGATGGCACGGAAGATGATGAAGTTGATACAGCTGTTGGATGCTTGCTACAATTATTCCCTTTGCTAAAAACATTTGCACCACTTATATCGATAAGTATGATTACAGTACTGGCGTTCGATCGCTTACTATCTGTTTTGTTTTTGAAAAATTACGTTGTGTTTTCTAAGATGTATGTTGTGTATATTGTGGGGTCTGCCTACATTAGTTGCACCATTTTCAGCATATCTGGTGTTGTTGCCGCAATAGGCAATGACAACAGAGTATTGATAGCTAAAAAGTGTAAGACAAGTGAAATGATGTCAGGATTTCACAGCGACATGAGACAAATGTGGCAAATCGTGGGAGGTGCTGTAAGCTTTGGTCTCTATGCTATGGTGGTATGCTTGCTGTTTGTGCTTAAAGTTAGGAGTGTTGAAGCTGGGAAAAGTGGCACTTCTAAACTTGACTTCAAACGAGAAGTACAGGTTACAAAAACGGCATTGATCATTGCCGGTCTTACATTGGTTTTTGTTACAGTACCAGCCATTTTACATTATGCTGATATTGCCACGGATTGGCAAGTGTTGGTTCCCCTAAACTCTGCTATCAATCTTTTTGTGTATGCTTACCGATACGAAAAGTTTAGAGAGTCTCTACTGAAAACTGCTTGCAACAAAAGCACTGTTACTGACATAACCCAATCCGTAGCATTCCATAGAAGAACAACGACCATGTGAATTTCATAGCATCTTATTTATGCGTTACGTGTAGTTAAAATAATTTTGTATTAGCCGTACTATATTATGCTGTTGTACAAAGTTAAATGTGCTGTGATTCTAAGTTCTGACTGTGTTGCTTAATAATGTTTTTAATAACGTTTTTAGTAACTTTTTCCGAAATTTGCCCGATAAAAATTAGTCTCTCAACTGTCGGTGACCAGTCCGGACTCGCTCTACATTCCATGGCGAGTTAAACGTGACGGACCGTTAGTGAGGTGTGTTGTCTTTCATTTAAAAGTCTGCGTTATTGGAAAAGTAGAGACATCTTTATTGCAGATGACAGACTTGTGTTCCACCAGAAATGTTTGTTTTGTATTGTTATAAGTCGGTTGTTATATAATTATAAGCAAAAATCTGCAATCTGTGCACTAAAAATGGTCAGAAAGTTCAAAGAAAGCTGAAGTATTTGTTTCCGAAATCAAGAGAGCGCCAGTGCCAGCTCCAGTTCCAAGCAAGCGGAAATGGAATACTCAGCTTCCAGCAATCATAATACGCGTTAGACATGTTAGAACGGTTAGTTTTGAAAAATATTGCTTGAAAAAACTGAGGACCACTCAGAACATAAAATCATGTTGTAAACAAATGCAGCTTAGTAGCATATTTGTTGTGAATGTTCAAGTAAACTGATTGTTTGTTTGTGCTATTGTTAATAATTCAGTCAATGAATATATTAACTATCGGTAAGCTGTCCGGAACCAACTATGATTTGAGTAGTAGTTCCAAAGCGGTTAGCTTATCTACTCAATGCAGGCTTAGCTTATCCAAAAATAACATTCAACAAAACATTCTACCACAGAATTAACATTTATTTATTATTATTCTTTAAAAATAATATTAGTTATATTAGTTTAATTAACGAAATGAATGTTCGGTACTTGTTGTGATTTCAGATTTTTACTGTATGAATCGCAGCAATAGAAGTTCACGACTTTACTCATTGCAGTGCAGGCGTCAATTTATTGGCGTAGCAAATCCTTTTGCACACATCCAGTTTTTACTGCTACTGCAAAATATTACAATACTATTTCAGAATTTCCTTTTAGTGTCGTAAAGATGGGTTAGTAATTAAACGAATCAATTTTTTGAAGTCTTATTCGCATTCGCACGACTACAGCTAGCACGTCAGAGTCAAGCGAAAACTTAGCACACGCTGTTTTAGCAGGGTATTGTCGTGTTATGTTTGGAGCAAGAAAATTATTTTTCAATTAAACTAGGTAGCCACCGGATATACGGCTCGACCACATCAGAAAATCTTAGCTTTAGATGTCTCTATAATGTTAGCCGTATACCAGCTGTTTATCTTTTCTGGAACTACAAAACACTTGAGCATATAGCTCGAAACCAAACCTCTGTCAACCCAAATTCACTATGAAGGAGGAGCAAATAAGGTTTACAAACAACACTGCAGAAAGCTTTTACACAACAAAATGCACAAAATTCCACAAAATTCTACACAATTAACTTCACTAACCCATTAAATAATATAAAAAGCCGAAAGTTGAACATAAAACATATGTAGTTCAGTGCTTGTCTTTGTAAACGTGACCACGGAAGAAAAAACTATACATAGACTTCACATAAATAGCTAATAGCAAATTGCACATGGAAACAACTTCTTGTAGACTGCTAAAGCCTGTAAAACCAAAACCCTCTTTTCTGATCTGTCGTCGTTCGGATAAACTAGGGGAATAATTCTGCAGCGTCACTTGCGACTGATAGATATGGGTTGATATGGGCTGAAAAATGATTTTAGCCCGAATTCAATTATGTTTTTAGCTCATCAAAAAGCGATTTCTTGAAGAATTATT
Source organism: Trissonchulus latispiculum (assembly GCA_030248195.1). Classification (NCBI taxonomy): domain Eukaryota; kingdom Metazoa; phylum Nematoda; class Enoplea; order Enoplida; family Ironidae; genus Trissonchulus; species Trissonchulus latispiculum. Next base: position 38,752 of record JASAND010007668.1, on the reverse strand, counting down.
TCAAAGTACAACCACCCGAAAGTATGCCGATTTCCCTTATTCCCGGTAGTACGCCGATTTCCCTTATTAGCAACCACAGAAAATATGCATGCACGATTATAACTGTCATCAGACAGAGCATCCTGATTGATCTCTTTTCAGCTTTGCACCGAAAAGTTTTTCCAACTTCTGACAATATACGCTTTTGTAGAGAATACATAGCAGCAGAAGCGCAAGTTATGCTTGTGCATGTACCTCGAACAGAATTTTAACTTTCCGTATCGGCATTGTTCAGACATCAGCAGTCGCACTGAATTTACTGCAGATTTTGTAAGTTGATTGTAGATACAAGTGTCCCTTTTCCAGCCATCAGATGTATTATTGTTGTTTTAAGCGGTTTAGAAAAGATAAGTAAAACCAAAGGATCACTTATCATAATTAAGATTTTCAATGTCTCGTATAAAGAAATTGTCATAACCTTGTTCAATATGGCATTTGTCAACAACCATCGATTGGTAAAAATAATGTGAAGCGCACGTAGTGTTGCTAGAAACATTACTTGAAAGCTAATATGAACCTCCAATTTCCTACTTGAGGAAGGAGACGACCCATTAGCAACAGACTTGCGACAAATTAAGAAAAGAAGTAGCGTAATATAGCTAACAGCTGTTGTACATATAGCCACAATTGAAACAAAACTCCGCAGCTGATTCATGAATACAACGATTCTATGAGAGCCACCAAAGTTCCACCCTACCCAAGCCAGAGAACAGACACTGAAATAACCGTAACCATAAGACAGAAACATCAAACCAGCAATCACTACAGAAAGCATCACTGTGCCAAGAATTAAGGCTACAGAAACATGTGGAGCTGCATCTACGGTAGACTTTTTACACGTAGTTAGCACTCGCTGCAGTGAAATGATCGTCATCAAGAATTTTGATTCATAGCTCCAAAAAACTATGCCAAGTCCAGGTGCTATTAATTGGGAATATAGACTATCAACTCCACTGGCCACAATTGGTCCTAGGTAGGCGATGTATACCAAGGACATTATTGCATTGCACACACATTGTGCTGTTAGCAAGTAGCGTGTGCACAACGTGTATTGTTTGCATTTAAGAATCGCTGTACCTACAATAATGTTAATAAGAAATCCGAGAATCCCAGAACAAAGGAAAAACGTGCTTAAAGCACCCCGCGGATAATGCAAACAATATTCTTCAGCAGACTGATTAGAGCTGATATTCATTCTTGATTGAATGACGTGCTATAAAATAAGAAGACATACATTGTAGGTAATGTCCTAGTCATGTGTATTCATTCATATAATTCAGCATTCCACCAATGGCGCGGATTAGCTTGTTAATAATTAAGTTGTCAGCTTTAACTAATGTTATTGACCAAGCTTAATCTTCATTTAAATGCTTGACCAAGTACCAAGTGCTGACTTATGCTACAATCCCCTGCGCGTAGTTAAATAAGCCTAGTGTCGCGTTGCCTTATTGTGTCAAGCATCTAAACTAATCTACGAAAACTAAAACCTGTCACGAATGCAAGCATTATTGTATAGGTATAAAATATATGTAATTTCAAGGGTATGTCACCGGATAACCTCGGTTGAGTTAAATATGATGCGAGAAAAGCTTTGATAAATTGTTGCATTTCATGTCTGTTTACGCGTTTTAGAAATAAGAAAAATCATACATTCATCACATTAATTTCACAAAAATGGTTTTTATAGTTTTTTTACATAGGTGGTACATACATTTTTTTTGCAAAATATATTATTAGAGTATGAGTTTAAACTGTAGATAAAAAACGTTTGGTATCCGAATATGTATGAAGAAATATTATGGACTATTTTATGTTCCATTATATTTCCCATGAAGTTTTTCTCACTGTTTAAGTCTGAGATGGCCAGCTAAAATACCAAACAATCACCTGTGTTTTAAATTTCAATATCACTAAAACAATTTTTTCAAACGTCCACTTAGAAAAAAGAAGGTGTTCAAATTGACTTTAAAATGAATTGCCAAAGGGATTGTCTCTAGGTGCATGTGAAAACTGGTGGCATAAATTGGTGCAGGATTGCTGCGAACCTACCGCATGAAGTCTGTAACAAGCAAAAGCCTTTACAGAAATGCATGTGGAAAAAGTGTAAAGAATTAGGCATACAAAGTTGCCACATATACATCATTAAAATGTTAAGTACTAGAGTTGCACGTATTCTCCGAAAGGTTGAAATCACCGCAATAAACTATTCCACGGGATCGTGGCTCAGGGGTAGAGCGTTCATTCATGATGCAAAGCTTGCCCGTTCTCAGAAAACTTTTTTCAAATCCTGATATCCACACATCAAGTTTGGCGGCTGTGAAGTGTCCTTACCGCGCTGAGTAAATGTACTCGTTTAAGAAGATGGAATTGCAGGTATTTGAGATAAAGTTGTTATAGTTTGTCGTGATCACCGTCGTGCTAAGGGTTCTAGGTGATATGATTATATGGTTCTTCTGTGACTGAATGTATAAGGCTCCCGGCTTTCAAGAAAAATAAAGTAATGGTATGACCCCAAGTTGGGAAGCCATTAGACAACGACTACATTGTTGCTTTAATTCGAGGACACGACTTCCATTGCTGGTAATTCGAGGCAGACTATTAATTGCCAGCGGGGAGTATGTTAAATATCAGTGTTGCATGTTGCATCAGTGAAAGTTTGAAATTGCAACAATAAACTATTCTCAACGTTGCGGGACGTGGCCTATTGGTAAAACGTTACTCATAATCCACAGCTCGGTGGTTCGATACTTTCTTCACAGCTTTCTATCCTGATTTCAACTTTTCACATTGATGTACATTATAACCAAGACTAAGTCGTACAATGTAAAATGTAAAATGTAAAACACCCTTGTGTGTAAATTCATCAGTCGGCATAGCTAACTTCCTTATGCAAAAGGCTAGACGTTCAGTTGTTAATCGCGCATGTTGCATATCGATCAGATCCCATGTACGTTTACCTTTAATAAATTATTGTAATTTCGATTTGTGCTATTCACATGGACTGTATCCGGAATGTATTTGTTATATTTTAGTTTACTGGTTTACGTAAGGCACAGATAGGCGGTTGATAGTTAGGCCACGTCGAATTTATCTCAAATCGTCCCCGCCATTGCAAACTCAGGCCTAGTCTAGGCTGTATGCTGAATGTAACAAAAATAACTTCATAAATTCTAAAGCTATTCTAAAGCTCCATTTCTTAATTTGAGCGAGCATCTGCCTGCAGGACAAATCAGGAATCAAACAAGTTTTCTGAACAGGGGAACCTTTTGAAGCCCACATAGTGAACACAAATCCCGTGAGCAGAATATATTGTTCTCGAACGCTGTTGTTGAAATTTGAATCAAATTTTAGTCCTTCAATATACAATTCAAGCATTAAAAACAATTTCTGCTTATCGCAAGGGACTGAATTAAGTCGGATCTCGTTACAACTTCAATCTAGATTTGCTGTCTGCTATTGGCGTTTACTGATGTAGTGGTATAGGCGTACAAAGCAATTCAAGAGATCGAAAACGAAACATATGGAGGACAGAGAATTTTGTTGTTGTTCAACCAATATCCAGAACATGGCGAGTCCTTTTAGAGAAAAGAGAAAATTTATAAATGCAAAAATGCCACTTGCTATTACTCTGTTAACACCACTGGGTTTGTTTCCTTTACTTATTTCCATTTCATATTTCATCCATTTGCTTTATTCCTATCAAAGATATATCTTTATAAATCTATCTAATCTTATTGACCGGGAGTAGAGTAGATGTTACCAAGCTATCGTCACAATACTTAACCCAAATCAACAATTGACTACTCTGCTTATAAGCATCAATGGCATTCCATGTAACTGTTTTATGAATGAACCCCAAAGTTAAGACCTGGTCCATCCTTTAGGTCAAAATAGCAACCAACCTAAAAGTAAGAGAAAACTGCCAACGGGGATGCAAAAGTGGCTACATCTTTACTTGCATCATTCCTACCATAACGGCGGATATCTACAGTGTCGTTCCGGTGGATCCGTATAGACTCCGGTGTAGTTTGCAGAATTGCAGCAAACCTTTAAAGAGACAGATGAAACGTGCAATTTGGTAAAACATGTCAACTAATTAATGATGGTATGTCAAGTAAAGTTGGGGTACAATCCTCAGATCTGGTACACTTACCTTTTAACCAATAAGGTGAAAAGCAAGAAACTGTTTATTTTTGTTTATTTTTGAAATGTAATATCTAAAACTAAAAATCTAACTAATGACATTGCCCCATTATTTTAACCAAAAACGAGATACATATGCATTATTGTTACATAAAAGAGTTATTTCAGTAGACGATCGGAAAGTAGCTCAATCGAGGAAAAAGTGCTCAGAGTACACTTGCAATTTCTGACTCTGACATAGCAGAATTATGAAGCGATTGTTCCTAATATGACATAAGTTCCAAGGAAACACAATCACTAAACGCTTCGGAACAGTTGTAATTATGACACTATTAAATAAATTCCAGACATTCCTCTTAAGGAAATTAAAAGAATGGCCAAAAGAGTTTTGTGACTAAGAAAAAACTAAGCAAGATTAAGACAATAGGGATCGTGACAATTTGGGGACAGCAGAAGAGAGTGAACATAGGGCATGTTTGGATAATTGTTTTGCTCAGGTGTAAGCAGAATCAAGTCTGATATAAACTCCAAAGATGTCGTGATGATTATGTATAACATTAACAGAAATAAAACAGTACTTAATATGCTAATATAATATTCCACTCAGTTTAAATACGTTTGGGTGGGAGGATGAATCCTTGGGGAGGCGTGCCCATTAGTTTCATTCTAGGTATACCAAAACATACTGCCGAAAGCATAATTATTATTTTATTATTTGCATAATGTGACTTAAGAATGGTGCAAAGCTAGGCCAGCGTCGAAGATATGGCTTTTCTATGACAAAAGCAGAAATGGCTGCTAAGGGACTGTGCCAAAAATCAACAGTACGTGCGTACGGTGTTTTGCAACTTGGTTCCATTACAACCGAGCACGCACCTAGCAAACACAAGTTTATTTGGGAAAATGTGCTTTTACCACCTTTCTTAATTTTCCACAGAAGGGAAACTACATACCTTTCAAATGAATAACTGTGCTTTTAATGCTTGGTAAAAAGAAATATATACATCTAATGTGAGCTTACTACTGAGGGTGACTGCTAAATCATTGAGCATTTCGGCAAGCATGGATAGAAAAAACTACTTAATGCTAAATAACAGACATTGCAGCAAAATACTATTACTTTTGCGAGAACGTGCTTTGATTATGACCAGTAAGCACTTTTGGCAAAGCAGGTTGTTTATTTTTGACGCGATTTATTTTTGACACAGTCCCTAAGGATACTGCAATCTCGCGATAGAATTCCAGCTCTAACCGGAATAAAAATCAAAACACTCACTTGATTACGCATGGACGGAAATGGATAAAGCAAACAAACAAAGCAGCCAAAGCAAGCAATCGACATGTATTTTTGCCTCATATCCAAATCATTATTCACAGTTAATCTGTTGAAAAGTAGGAAATGGTATCTGTCATAAATAACATACACGGCGAGATCAAACTTGAGCTTTACATACCGTGCTTGTCCCATGTATTCATGTTAAATTTTTATATCAATTTATATGTTGCGTTGCTAGCTTTGGACGTCAAATACGGAATGTTTCGGGAAAAGTTTATTTTTCATACTTTGGCGTTTACAGTTTAAAAGTGAATCAATCACCAGGTAATTTCTCAGTTGTCGAAGTTTCAGTGATTGGCTTTAATTTTACTCTTCGACCATGTCCACACTTTAGCAAAGGAGGAGGGGAAGTCTGGTGGGTCCGGTACCTTTCAACAAACATTAGAGGTTTGGCGCTTTGGCTGGAAAATTCAGAGCGCAAGGACAAACAAATTAGAAGTGCTCAGGTTTCAGCAGTCAAATTAAATAGAGAAATAACACATATTTTATCTAAATATTGTGAAATTTGAAATATTTTGAAAAAGCACTACAAAAACGTAAAAATTGGGGTCCTGAAATTTCAATCGAAAAATTTTTCGTTTCTCGTAATTTTAGCGTGCATCGATCTTTCTGTACAGTCAGCAGTTCTGAAATTGCTTCGGAAATGCCAACAATTTTCATACGACGAAAACTATCATGCCGATTCCATAACGTGTATTTCATGGTAGCTTAGTTAAAGTTCTTTGCGACGTAAGGAAAACAATTTGGTTCTGCATATTTTGTTTTGTTCTACATGCGCTGCCAAGAGTATACTGTGTGTTGACTCTGGAACAATGGGAGGTTGATGACAATCTCGCTTACGAATTTATAAGTAGTCTTGTTTGTATTTGTATGTATTTGTAAGTATTGTAATCATTATATACATATATACATATTACTTTGCTGCGCATTGCATAAGTTAATGTTTGTTTCATGTGAAATAACTTAGCAACTGCATTGTAATATGACTTCATTTTTGCAAGCTCCTTAAAACATAGTTTATGTAGGCATGAACGAACTTGGATTCAGCATAGTCAGTTATTTTAACCTCTAACAATCGTTTAATTATTTGTTGTTTAGCAATTATGTTGTTTTACATGGAAAGCTTCTGGTCAATTAGAGTCAGTGAAAGCAATGGAACAACTAGTTTTACAAAGCCTATAGACCGAAGGATTCTTTCAGTTTAATTAATATGACTATTTAGTGTTTAAACTGCTTAGGCAAGTACCAGTTTTTCAGCTAATTATTAAACTCATTTTAACTGACAGACTGAAATCCTCTTTCTTAACTCAGTGACACTGTTCTGAAAAATATTTCTAATGTCGTGAAGCCCTTTGATTGTAATCCGTTCGGAGGTAAACAAGGGATAGAAAATGTAAGTATCCTTTACTGGACATTGATTAAATTTCATTCTTCAATGCGCAACTTGGAAGACCTGGCATTCGCGGGTTTTGATTATTATCGCAACAGATACCACTGTCGTTATAATTCAGCGTTCAGTAAATAAAATATTGATTGTGAAGGGAGACAAAATCTGAATTGCATTTGAATGACTTCTGAAAATGTATCATGATGTCCAATGGGTGGTTCTTTAGCTAACGACAAACATTTACATCTACAGAACATAAGTGCATAAACAGCAATACAGACAGGCAGATAAAAACTCCAACTCAGAAAACGTAAAATTACAGCTTAAGTAGTTTATAACTGAAGAATACTTTATTGTCAGCTCTTACATAAGCTAGGCAAAATGCAGCTATTACATATTTCTTTTGGTTTGTGCCAATTTCGTTGTTTTGTAAACTAATGCTGATTTCATAGTTTCAGCCGTAAGCAAACGCTCGTAGTCGCGGATCGACACAAGCGTATATCGTGGTCGTCAGCATGAATCCGGTACAATTGATTTTAAACGGCATTCTATATTCAGGGTGCATTCCGAGGCGTTCGCGACTAAAGAAGATATCTTAACATTACATAGGCACTAAAAGTTGTATACAACTACTTTTTTGGTCCCCGCTTACACAGTGTGTTAGATTCACTGCGTGAAGTTTTCGTGTTTTTCATAGTTTTTTCTAACAAAGTTAGTCACATTCCAACTACAATCGCTGTCACACGTTGATCGAAGCAAATAGAATGAACCAGTGCAAATAGTGTCGTCAATGTGAAAAGAATGGAAATGATAAGATGCATGTTGCCTTTAGGTGCACGGAAGGCTGAGTTTCGAATAGGATGAGTACTTGGATTGGATTTGCTTTGGTTCAAGCACAACATGGTATCCTCCGCGTACATGTATAGTTAAACAGTAGATCAAGCTGTACAACTGTTTTAATGCTTTAACAATTGGCAACCAGGCACAAGAAATCAGGCCACCACCGTCGCCACAGTTTCACTGATTAGCCAAGAGAAATATTAATAATTTAGAAACAAAGTATGTAAATTGAATGGTGAGGGGATGGCGAGTTTAGACGGCCCTGTTGCACATGAAAAACGTCGTTTCGGGTGTTCGCGTAGCACTCAACTCAAAACTTCCTTGCACTTCAATCAAATGGACAGAAATTTTAAGTTTTCTTCTAAACAAACCACGGAGATATTGTCTGGATCTCGAACCTCCATTCATTCAAAGGTTGACTGTATTGCATCCAGAAAGATGTTTCTTAGTAAACGACCGCAGCCAGTTTATAAGTCCGACTAACTGTTATGTTAAACTGTTAGCAAGACACCAGAGTCCTGGTTTTCGTTTTCTTGCCGACTTGCCAATACCCGGAAAGAAAGGCATACGGGTTTATAGAAAAAGGAATCCAATTTATTTGCAGAAATAATCCGGCTTAAACTTAGAAAATACGTTAAAATGCACAAAAATATTCCAACATATGTGCAAATAAAGGCAAGTGCTAACTGTACAGCTGCAGAAGGTTAACATCAGGATAAAAACGTGAATAAGCTTGTCCTAGTTGACTTAACTAGACTTAGCAGACCTGCTGTAGACAAATCTACACAGCAACTTTTGAAATCCATAAATTCTTAATCTGGCTTCAGGTTTTGAAACCCTAACATTTAAAACACGGTTGTGGTTAAATAAAAATTTTGTGAAGTCTAAGCAAAGATTCCCCATTTCAAATATGACTTGATTTCAGACATGGTTTTTGATTTTATTGCAATGGTTGCTTGTGCAAAATGAATCAAATAACAAAAAGCTTTAGGCGTTTTGTGCTCTAATGAGAGAAACAACGGTGCTTTGCAATTGTCCTGAAAGTAAATCTCCGACTGATATTCTCAGTTCTTTTGAAAACGAAAGCAAAATTAGAGGGTCACTGACCATAAGCAAAATTTTCAAGCTTTCAAACAGCAGAACACTTAGAACACGATCCAAAGAATTGAAAGCTGTCATCAGCCATTGATGGATTAAAATTATATGCACAACACGCAACATGGCAAGAAACATAACTTGCAGTGTGATGTGGAACTCTAATCTCCATTTTATGGTAGCTGACGATAAAGCTGATGTCACAGGTGAATGAGCCGTGAAACACCAAACATAAATTAGCAAAGCCAAATAAGAAACAACGGTGGTAGAAGCAACTACAACTGTGATAATTTTTTTCAACATATTTGCAAATAGCGCGATTGCTGAATTGTCAGCAAAATTCCAACCAACCCATGCAAAGGAACACACACTGAAGAAACCATGGCCATAGGCAACACTGAGCAATAAGGCCATCCCTATTGACAAAACAATTGTAACAAATATCGAAATGGCCCCAATTTTAGCGGTTTCATTGTTGCTGATATGCTTCATAGCAGCTACAGTCAATCGGTGTACTGCAATAACTGTCATGAGCAATTGTGATTCCTGCGTCCAAAACACTACACCAAGTCTGGGCACCATTGACTGCGAGTAGACATTATCACTTCCAATTGATAAGATCGGCGCAAGATAGGCTATATATACTAAGGAATGTATAATATTTGTTGCGAACTAGCTTGTCAGAAGATAACGTGTATTGGGCGAATAACTTTTGCACTTCATTATTGCTGTGGCAATTACAAGGTTTATTAGAAATCCAGCGCTTCCTGAACTAAACAAGAAGGTCGTAATAGGAATCCGCCAGTATGAAGTGCACGAAGTTTCATTTGAAAGATTAGATGCACTCTCCATGAGAACAGATCAAACTAAATGAACAGCAAAAGACTATCATATTATTTTTTAAAGCGGAATGCATTTCTAGTAAAACAAATTTCCCAAGTGAACACATTAGGTTCGTGCAAATCTACGTAAACCCGGTTTCACTTTAGATGCGTCAGCAATGCCGGAACCACCCAATAAGAAAAGAAAATTAAATTAAAAACATTAAAATCATAATGTTTTTAAAACTGTTATAAGGCTTTGAAAGTATTTTCAAGTATGATTTGCGGAAATCTTTGCCTCAGCTGGCTGAAAACTTTCGGAAGAACACAAGTTATAATTGATTTACTAAAATTAAGTCTTTTAGATATTTGTTTACCGGAAATATACCTACTCGTCTCATTTGTCCAGTACGCTGAAAGTTTTCATTGCCAATGCATTTGCCATTGCCCTCTAATCAAATAAACGACCATCAAGATTTCCCTATTTAATCAGCACCTGATGAAATGTGTACAAGAAGAGCTAAAACCTTCCAGCAATAGATACCAAAGGAATAAATTAAAAGGTTTTCTAGTTCTGCTTATTCACAGTAGTGGGCGATCGTGAAGTCTCGAAACCGTCAAAGTTAAAAAAACGTTTTAAGGCAAACGCACACATTACCTTTGGGGAGAAATTTTAGCAATTCGGCATTACAGCATTTTAACGTTTAGCCTTCTCAAACGATCATATTAATTGATACATCAGGTAGTGGTGGTTGTTGGCAAGGGCCTAGCCTACCATGATTATTAGGATTAAACACCCGGACCAACAGTAGTCGGCAATTGTCTGCTGATCAGCCAATTACCGTTTATTTTCCGTTAGGCGTTGATTGGTTTGGAAATACGGAATTACATGTCTACATGCTGCTAAGAACGACCTTCCTTTTTTTGATTCTTCCGACTTCTTTGATGTCCAGGATTAAAAAGTAATACTATCTGGTGTCACTTTCGCTGTGTTGCCTAGATACAGTCCACACAGTTGGAGGCTGGAGGTTAACCAGTGTTCTAAATCCCGAATGTAGGAGTAGACCCTTATCGGTCACCTAATTCGACAAAATAATAGTATTATATCAAGAGTGCATAATTGCGCTATATATTAGAAGAAGAGTAAGCCACCAGAGGGCTCCTCTTCTTGGCATTGCGTAACGGTGCTCCGACCACAATACGCGAATGTTCCCCCGTTTGGGGGGTCGGCAGGTATACCCCCCTCCGTTTGGTGGGGGGGGGGTTAGCCAAAAAAGGTCCCCGTTTGGGGGGGGGTGGGTGGTCGATGAAAGGGGTCCCCGTTTGTGGGAGGGGGGGACGCTGAAAGGGGACCCAGTTTGGGGGGGTCGCTCAAGCAGGCTAAGTTTGGCTCATTCTGATTGGCTGTTGGCGACCCCCCCCAAAGGGGGACCCCTTCCAGCGACCCCCCCCCAAACGGAGACCCTTTTTGGAAATAAGCTGTAACTACCGAAATCCTTTGCTATACCCCCCCCCAAACGGAGGGGGGTTTCTGCAATGTGATTGGCTTTTTGACGACCCCCCAAACGGGGACCTCTTTTCGACTACCCCCCCACCAAACGGAGGAGGGTATGCTCTTTCGATTTGGTCGACCCCCCAAACGAGGGAACATTCGCGTATTGTGGTCAGTAGTAGGAAATTGCAGGAGCTGGCCCCTCAGCCTCAGCTATATCTCCTTAATCTCCTTAATCCGCCCGCTGAGGGGCCAGCTCCCGCAATTTGTTTTCAGGATATTGGGAGTAATCCAGTGTTGGTGTTGGGATTAATCCTATACTCTTCAGTTTTATTTCATTTTAGCTCTCTATTTTAGGGATTAATCCTCCAGACCTAGGGAAACAGGATTTAGTCCTAGCAGACTAGTAACTGGCCATACGTACCAAGAATGTGCTTCTGCTTAATCCACCGCGCTGAGGTGCCAGCTTTCGCAATTTGTTTTGGGGTATTGGGATTATTGCAGTTCGTGCAGTTTATTTTAGGGTTTTGGGATTAATCCGCAGCTCGCCCCATTTATTTCATAGGATTAGGGATAGATTAATCCCCTTAGCTAAGGATACCGGGCTTAAACCAGAGGAATATCCGCAGCTCTGAAACTTGTTTGGGATAAAGGATAAAAGCCGATATTTTCTAAAAATAATAAATACAATGAATAGTACTTGTAATCCTATATTAAAATGGACACTTTCAAGTTCAAAATCATTATTGCTATATTCAGCATAGTGCAGGTTACAATAGTTTCAATTGGATTCAGTTGTTTTTGTGAATGCAGTTATAAAAACCTAATGCGACAGTAGAATTGCCTGCAGAACAATTTCATCCAATTACTATTGAGTTGATGCCAAATGGTGCAGTAGGAGTAGTTCAAGGTAAACGGCGGAGTAACATTTCATCGAAACAGTTTAGCAAAATGCAGAGATTTATAAAGTTTTGTGTTACGAATGATACAAGGCGCAATATGAAGAGTTCAACCAAGTTGATGTGCCCCTTTGTAGCAAACAGTAACAACCTAACACTATGTTTTGCTGACGACAAACAAATAATGTACGCAGAAATAGGAGATATTTATCTGACGAGAACCGATGAACTCAAAATATATGAAGTCTAGCGATGACTAATGAAACCTAGCTCAATGATACTGCAACTGTTAGTTAAACTAGTAAAATTGTACGCAGAACATATTTATCGCTGTCAGTATGGTCACTAAGTGTACATTTTGCAACTTGGAATTTACCGATATTAGGGAACGGCGCAAACATGTTAGGAAGACCCACGCTAACAGTCTATCCAGAACTTGTTGCGGTACTACCTTTAAAACAATGCGTGAGAAGAGAAAACATGACAACTCTGATCACTGGATGTCACCCCTGAAACTAGTCAGAACTGACAGTCAAACTGTTTTTGGTACTCAGTCCTGCAAAGACATTTCTGACGACACTTATTTTGTAGATGTCAACCACCACCCCTTAAGTAACTCATACCGCTGCAATTTTTCTTACGGTGGATATGTCTATAGATCTGTCGAACAATTCTATCAGTCAGAGAAGGCCAAATATTTCGAAGATTGGAAATCATTTGGTGATATTATTAATGCGTGGACTGCAAAATATGTCAAAGAAAGAGGGATGAATGTAATCGGCTACAATGATACAGAATGGATGATGGTTGCAGAAAGAATTATGGATCGTGGCGTTCGAGAAAAGATCAGACAAAATATTCAAATGGAAGAGCTGTTGCTGTGTAGTGGTACCAAGAAAATAGTAGTACTGAATGAACACGACAAGTTTTGGTCATGCGGTCCTGGAAATGTTAAAGACTGTAGTGGTGAAGGACAAAACAAGCTAGGAACTATATTGGGAAAGATTAGAGATGAACTGAGGAAAGAAGTGTGTGTTTAGTTGATTTGTTATGTTATGACTGTTGATGCAGAAAATCAATAAATGTATGAAGTGTTAGATTGATGTAATCATGGCACATAGTTTAGGTAAGGCTACATTAGGGAACCAACCCCCTCGACTAACGTAATTCATACTCCGTTTTTAAAGTTACAACATCCATTCACATGTATAGTTGCTGCGCCAACTAAGGCTGGTAAAACGACATTTGTCTCCAAGTTAATAAATTTTTCTGAACAAATGATTGACCCACCTCCGCAGAGAATAATATGGTGTTATTCTGAATGGCAATCAGCTTACGAAGATATGACACAAGTAGAATTTTTTCAAGGTATTCCTGATACCAAAGACTTGAAGACTGGGGTACCTACACTTATTGTATTTGATGATCTAATCACGGAATTTCAAAACAACTCAAAGCTTATTGAATTGTTTACCCGGGGCTGCCACCATTGGTCATGCAGTGTGATTCACATTACTCAAGATATTTTCTTTGACAGAAAAGGAACGAGCCGTATTAACGCTCAATACATTGTTTTAATGAAGAATCCTGCAGACAAGTTAACTCCTGTGAACATAGCAAAACAGATGTTTCCCGGTCGGGTCGAAGGCTTCATGAAAGCGTTTAATCACGCTACAAATAAACCACATGGATATTTATTAATAGATTTAGATCAGAATACGCCTGAAGAATATAGACTTAGAAGTACCATATTTCCAGATGCGCCCAATGGTGTTTATAAGTTAAAAAATACATAAAAGAGACGAGAAAACACGAAGGCTTACCAAAATAATGGCGAAGCCTTTCGAAAAGAATTCTGATTCCCTCAGAGTGTTGTGCAAGTGTAATTCGAAGCAGAGATCTGGTATCATAGAAAACTCAAGGGCGGAGTTAATAAAAACTATATGCGACTGTGTTGAAAATGTCCTGTCGAGCAATGTGCAGTTGCCAGAAAAAGATATAAAACGACTTAAACGTCACAGAAAAATATTGCGGCAGATGCGAGATAAGAATACAAACATATCGAAGAAAAAGAAACTCATCGTACAACGTGGTGGATTTTTACCTGCGTTGCTAGCACCTTTGCTGGGGGTTGTTGGTGGACTAGTTACTGATCTGGTGCTAAAAAGGTGATGGAGTATTCAATACTGGTTAGGCCGGACTATTTTGAAAAACACGAAAAGGAAGTGGAAATGGATCTAAAACATTCATGAAAAAGCGAAAATTTCCAGATGATGTCAAGCTTGCCATGTATAGACAAAATAATTATCATAGACGTCTTCTTAAGGAAAAAGGTCAAGAGATTCGAGTGAAACAACGTAACATTGAAGAACGTAAACCTGAGCCATCACAAACTATGATAAACCCAATGATTGAGGCATTGCCAAAAAGACTGCAACCAATAGCAGAAAATTTGCTGGATCATCTACAGTCAGTGACAGATTTCAAAGTTAATGAAAAAGGTGAGATTTCGTATAAGGGGAAAGATGCTCCTGGATCTCGAATTACAGATCTTATACATGATTTTGTAAGAAATCGTCCAACCAAAAGTCCTGCAGTTGGATTTCATCTTTTCACTAAGGTGTTAATGTTCCTAGAGAATTCATTGGTAATCCTGCCCGATTGCAATTAATAAAAGATCCCTATGCTACCCCAAGAAGACCAGCAGCTCTGCGAATTGAGGCACTACGCACAAGACGTCTACATCTGGAACAGGATTAGCTCTGAAAACGTTGAAATGGAAGACAGTTTAAGTTACTATTTTTATGATCCGAACAGTCCGGTTGCGTATACAGGTGAAAGTAAACTGTATAGTTATTTGAAAAATAAAATAAATGGTCTTAAGCTTACGGATGTCAAGAAATGGTTAAAAAGCAACACACTTACACCATACATAAATATATTCGCCGTAGATACCCCCGAGGTAGTTATTTCGCTGACAACATTGATAAGCTGTGGCAGGTAGATCTTGCTGATGTGACAAGAATTGCTGATGACAACGATGGTAACAGATTTTTGCTAACCTGCGTTGATGCATTTTCCAAGTATGCGTGGGTAATTCCGGTTAAGTCGAAAACTGGAAGGATATTTTTAACGCCTTTAAAGAAATTTTAAAGTCCAATAGGAGTCCTGAGATGCTACAGTCAGATAGAGGAAAAGAGTTTCAGAATACACAATTTCAGAACCTACTCAAAATTAACAATATTCACTATTATACGTGCGATAATCCAGATATCAAGTGCAGCATTGTTGAACGATTTAATAGGACAATAAAGACTAAACTTTGGAAGTATTTCACAAAGTCAAGAACCTATAGATATGTGGATGTACTACAAAAATTCGTCGACGGATATAACCACAGCAAACACAGAAGTATTGGAATGACTCCATTAGACGCATCTGATCCAAATAATCACTACGAAGTGTACAGCAAACTGTATCCAGACCAACCTGTGCCACGGCCAAAACTAACAATGGGGGACATTGTTAGAATAAGTAAAGCGAAGGGGATATTCGAAAAAGGGTATTTACCAAACTGGTCCGAAGAGCTTTTTAAAATTGTAAAGGTAACGTCTAATGCATACCCTGTCATGTATCAGCTTACTGATTTGCAGGATGAACCAATACAAGGCGGTTTCTATGAGCGAGAGCTGCAGTCTGTAACAAAAACCGATAGCTACTGGGTAGAGAAAGTAATAAAAAGACGGCAACGCAAAGGAAAACAGGAATATTTCGTGAAGTGGTTAGGATACCCTGAAAAATTTAACAGTTGGATAACTGAAGACGATGGATTTTTACCTACAACTACCTAGTAACACTGGCGACTATTTAACTAATAAGTTGAACGACTTTCGAGTGAAGCTACCACATCGAATCGATCTCGATGGTGAATGGGAGGTAGCCCTTGTAGAACTGGTGTATCCTGTGACATGGAATACGTTTAGAGAAGAAGTTAGTCCTGAAATCTACATAGCTTTCTCTCATGGAACGTCGAAAACGAAATACCTACCACTGCGATATTACGCGTCGATGGTGGAATTATGTGAAGCTATCACATACGTTAAATGCAATGACAAATCGGCACGGTAAACCTCCAGGAGTGAGAGTGGAATTTGATCAGTACACTCATCGAGTGAACATTATTTTCGAAAGGGAGAGAGGAAAGCCTTTGGATATTGTAGTTCAAAAGCTGGGAAGTAGACTTCAGTATATACTTGGATTTGGAGAAGAGTCTCGTCTGTCTGAAGGAGTCTAGTCTGAATCCTCAAGGTGTAATTGAAAGGGAGTCATCGACACATGTAAACAAGAAGGAAAAGGTTATCGTTGGTGGCGGAGAGCCTGATATGAAAGCTGGATTTTATTTAATGTATGTATACTGTGACTTAGTTGCTCCTCAAATAGTCGGAAACACCATCGCCCCCCTGCTCCGGATTGTCAACACTACAGGCATACACGGAGCATTTATTGATAAAGAATATCTCAATCCTCACTATGTTCCCGTACTTAAAAGGGAATTTGAATCTGTCGAAATTAATATATATAATGACGCAGGACAGCCAGTTGATTTTGCTTACGGAAAAATTTATGTAAAGTTGCACTTTAGGAAGGTGAGACCATGAGAACTGTCTACTATCCTGAGCAAATCAAAACCTGGGAAGACGTGTTACTGCAAACAGGTGGAGCTCTTCCAACGTATGCAGGAGGAGAAGGAATCGGTAGTTTTTTAAAGGACTGTTTCGAGCAATTTGGCCAACTGTCAGAAAAGTGGGCATTCATGTCGGAAAGGAAGCCCTTAGAACAGGCAGCGATGTGGCTAAAGATTATCTCAATAAGGGAGAAGACATAAAAACATCACTGAAAAAGCGCAGTAGGCAGGCAGTAGGACGCACTCCGAGCAAACTTGGTCACGATCTGCAGCAAGAAGGTGAAGGCTTGGGTAGCAGATTAACCACTAAAAACATAAAAAGGATTAAGAAACGACGTAAACTTAACACTGACGTATTCACCAATGGCTAAGCAAGTGGACCCACAATCTTATCCTGGGTTCAAGAGTGAACTTGACCTATTCACTCTTCCACCTAGTCAAGTTGCTGTCGAAAAGGGCTATTGGGCAGAATATTATCAACAAAATCCTATAACAGACACCGGTCCGTACAGGATACACATACCAAAAGACTCGTTTATGTTGGATTTAAATAAAAACTACCTGTTTGTACAAATAAAAATTGTGACAAAAGATGGCAATGATTTGCCGTATCCAACAAAAGCTGATAAAACTCCAGACCATGACAAGGTCGATGTTGCCCCCATAAATTTGATAGCCTCAACCTTATTTCAACGAGTAGTTATGAAGCTAAGTGACAAAGAAATTGAAAACAGTGGACCTTTGTATGCGTATAAGGCGTACCTGGAGGTTTTGCTAAATTATGGACGGGACGCTAAATCTAATCATCAACAAATCGCCATGTTTTATAAAGATGACCCACTAAAATTTGACGACTTGACTTCTGATGCAATGAAGTGGAGAGGGAAACCATTTATCAAGAACAAAGGAGTTGAACTGCTAGCTCCATTGCACTGTGACTTATTTAAGCAGGACAGATACATGTTAAGCGATACGGAAATGTCGATTGAACTTCATAGAAATGATGACAAATTTATTTTGATGAGTGACGGTACGGAATATAAAATCAAAGTGGAAGACCTAAGATGTTACGTCTGGAAGATCAAACCACAAGAATCCCTGAGTTTGGCTATAGAAAATGTTCTACGCAACAACCATGCAGCCAAGTATCCTATACGTCGAATAAAACTGGTGACTCGACATCTGGTCGCAAACTCACAAACTGTGGTGGAAAACTCCATTTTTTCTGGTCAACTCCTTAGACGAGTTGTTCTAATAATGGTTGACTCAGAAGCGTTTAACGGCTCCTTTAAAGCCAATCCCTTTAAGTTTGAAACCTGCAAAATCAGTGGATTGTCACTAAAATGTGGAGATGAGTACATACCGAAGCATCCAATGAGAATGGACTGGAGTGATTTCAAATATAGTGTGCCCTATATGTACCTATTTGTAGGAATTAACATGGCCAATAACGACAAAGGGATTGATATTACCTACAAAGACTTCAATGCTGGGTATACAATTTTTGTGTTCAATCTAACAGCAGATAACGTGGACGGAAGTGCAATGGAACTTATCCGGGAAGGAGATCTTTCACTCTATATGCAACTGAAAAAGCCACTTAGCAATCACTCACAAGGAGTAGAAATAATCATATAAGGAGAATTTGACAACTTAATTTCCATCGACTTCAACAGGACTCCATTTTCTGATTACTCAATTTAAGGTTGATAAATGTTATAACTCATCTGATCTATTCAATTTAAAGTTAATAAATATGTTATGTTCAGCTGATCTTAATTATATTCTGAAAATGCTAGGACTGCTTTTACTTGCTGTAGCCGTCTCCACGGAACAGTTATACTACCAGGAAGAGAATCTAAATGTAACCGTGGTTCATGATAATGGGGCTATGAAAGGTTTGGTACTTCAGTTAGGAGATAAAAATGCTACCATAGAAAGCGGAGACTTTCTGTATAAAAAATTAGCTCGATGTAATCTCCACCTTTGCATGGAAGGGATACAACAATGGACACAGCCAGGTTGTACCTACGTTGAGTGGGACCACTGCTGGGAATTTTGCTATGATGCCAATCGAAAATTATTATACCTTCACTATAAAATGACCGATCTTAAAATTAATAAAAGCAGTCATATGGAACTCGTTAGATGGGCACTGGAAGGCTACTATGAATAGTTTAGAATTAAATGGGATCGCCAACGCTGATCCATATCTACGAAAACTTTTTCTGGGTGTATTCCCTTGTGATCAGCTCCCAGCGGTGCAACGCAGACCGGCTTGTTTTATACTTAATACAGATCCATCGACAAAGACTGGAGAGCACTGGCTTGCTATGTATTTTGACACTTATGTAGAATACATTGACAGTTATGGACTTGAGCCTATATAGGCCTGTATGCAATATAAACCGGAAAAAGTAAACAAATATTGTTTACAAGACTTTGATACCAATGTTTGTGGTGAATTTAGTATATATTTTTTGAATAAAAGATCACGTGACTGCAGTTTCGAATCAGTAATAGACTATTTAAGGAAGCGAGGCGATAAAAACGATACCATTGTTAAACACTTTGTTTATTATTTATTCAGACCTTCATCACAGCAACAGTTATCTACACAATATTCTCAATATTGTCGGTGTCGTAAAGATGCCAATAGTTAATGTCGTATTTTCGGACAAGTTCAGAGGAAGAATATCTCTTGATGAGTTAGAAAACGCCGTCTACAATCCTCAAAGGTTCAGTGGTGCTATTTTAACGCAGAATGGGAGCACTTTTCTTCTTTTTTCTAATGGCAAATTTGTTTGTTCCCAAGGAAGGAGATCTATTGAAACGATGGCTGAACATCTTGGCAGTGGTATTGACCAGTGTCGTATTATCAATATAGTAAGCGCTAGTAAAGCAGGATACGCAGTCAATCTTCATTCGTTATACCAGATAATAAGACATTATAACCACACTGTTCACTACGAGCCGGAACTTTTCAGTGGGATTACTTGGAAGGATAACGGAGGAACTGTTAGACATTTCCACAACGGTAACTTTTTTGTAACGGGTATAGTCGATGAAACAAATATTCCATATATATTCGATCGTGTGAAAAACGTTTGTCAATCTTCACGTAATGTTAATCCGTCGGAAAAGCAGTCACGATCAAATGTCTTTGACGGTTGTAAACGACGACGACTCGGTTGACGTGTTTTTTCGTGTAACCGCGGATTCCAACGGGATTATGAAACATCTTACGAAATAATAGTTCTTCTGGGGTGGCGAATATTCACTTTGTCAGGATCAGTACAACATTGCTCCAATAATTTCATAACTGTGGAATCAATTTCAATAAATCTAGACGCTAATTTGTCCTCAGTTTCTACACCGTGTTTAACAAATAAATGATGATGAATAGTTAAAGTGGCAAAGGATTTACGAAACACATTATTATTAATCACAGTACATGGACGCAGACTATTTTCATCCGTAACATTCATAACCCTAAAGATATACTATCAGTATTAATTCAACAATCAGACATAATATCACAGTGGCCATACGCCATGGTTGATTCTGCATCAAAAAGAATATATCGTTTGTCATCAAATCCAGACAAACTTGACTTGTTTTGTAATACAGTATGTACAACAGAACCTTCAGTACGGATAAATTGCATTGGATGTTTAAGTCGCACACCCTCGAACAGAACTGACTTGTACATTACATGTTTGATACTGCGTGAAACGACAGACTTCTTCACACCTTTTGCTCGCTTTTTCTCCTTTCCCTGACAATCCAAAATACTATACATTTTTGCTCTCAGCCCCACAAACTCTGAAATAGGAATAGAACTCATTTCATCCTTAAATTTTCCCATAACTTTTTTATTGGAATCAGAAAACGCAAAATGTTCTTTCGGATAATCAGAAAAATCAAATAAATGATCATCCCGTACCATATCTTTATATATATCCTGTGTTACAATGTGGTAATATAAACTGTCAGTGTCGGTAAATAAAAGTTTTGCTTCATTACAGTACTGCACAGTACAGTACTTTATATAATTGTAGTGAAAATCATACATGAAATATTTTCACAAGTCTAATACAGTAAATCCAACATATATCGGTTTGCATAGTTTAGTTACAGACCTTCGCATTTTTACTGCAAAAAGAGAGTCAGACACTAACTTAAATCCTCTGTACTGGGTTTTACAGGTTAGCTTTAGTAGTTTGTCTTCAGAAGAAACAAGTTTTATGTCTATGTAGTTCCGGATGTTTTCCATAGTTTTCCCGAACACACTATTATTGAACAGTTTGAACAAATCCTTCTCAAACGCACTGGTTGCCTTTTTTCGCACTTCTGTATTGAACATGATATAAGGTGCCAACCATGAATCTTGAGTAAACGCCAATACCCGATGAATCTTCTTCAATTTTAGTCCCAAGTCCAAATATAATTTGAGGCTACGGTAATGTACGGTATACAGCTTCTTATTGAAGAGATTAGGTACAATTTTCGAGAGTTGACACTGCACACTTTTATCTGTTCTTTAAGTTGGACACAGTACGGGGATAACATCTCGTCAGTGATTTCAAGTTTCTCTGCAGCGACTGGATAGTCGTTATGACTGTCGTGTAGTTCATCCGGATAATCTAGATCAACTTCCAAAATGTATCCCTCTGAATCTGTGTCAGAAATGTTCATTACATTTAATGACTGGATTTCATTCTCCGTCATCCATCGAAAGTTTGCTACGGGTAATCTCTGTGTCATTGTCCAACCATAGAGGTTATTGGCGTCTAAGTAGATAATGTAGCTGGAAGGTTTTGATGGGTCATAATCGTTCAATAAAGGATTATTTGCCTTTGCATAGCGATGAGTTATTGTTGAAACACCTCCGCGAATTCCATTTTCCATAAAAGTATACATGTCCGGATCAGTTAATAGTTCCAATTTGACGTCGGTGAACTTTAGCGCAGCATCCCGTGAAAATGATGGCGCAGTATAATACTGGGCAGGATCCAATTGGTAGTTTAACATACAAAAGTTTTCGAAAACATCGCTCAAAAGTAACACGTCACTAATGAGATACAGGTCGTGATACTCTCCCAACGATTTAACATTGAAAGTATTCCATACCATCTTAGCATGGGTATAATCCTCTTCTGTAATGGATGAATCAGTTAAAGTGGAATAAAAACAGTTTATCGGAGGTAGCTCCTGTTCTTCAAATCTTTGCCAGGAATCCATGTACTCGTAGGGGTATACTCCTTTTCGCAGCATCAAATGAGTGTCAGCTTTGAAATATTCGGCAGTGTATCTAAATTTACCGCTGCCCTTATCTGATAGACTTTTAACCAGCTGATCCAATGAGGTATTCAGAAACTGTAAACTGTCGATAAACCGAAGATTCCAGCGAGTATATAAATGTTTAAACTTCAAAGAGAATGTAAGGTAATCATCATATCCTTTTGGAATTACATTAATTTCACATCCCATTTTGGACGCAATTGTCCCCAACTGTTCCAGTAGCAAATGTCCGTCGTATCTGCGCAAATTGTGGAAAATTACCGTTACCGTACGCATCAGTCGAAAAGATGAATTGCACTCAGGATGTGCAGCACCTCTGTATTGTCCACACAAGTGGCAGTGATCCCAAACTCCATCTTCTCCCAAATCCTTCTTGCATATGGCACATGATCTTGTACAGAAAAAGTGAATTTGATCTGCGGCTGTTGCAGACTGCAAATTTGGGTTGTTCAGCTTTTCCTGGTATTCCTCTCCCCATTTTATAGCCGTCTGTAAGAATTCTTCCACGGGTTTTGCCGATCTAACAGTGTATGTTCTTCCAAGGAACTGCTTGTCGTGACAACAACCAAATATTTCAGCCATTCCAAATCCACATGGAGTATGTACGTGGAGAGATGTCGTAGATGGGGTTGATGGATCGGGAAGACAAGTATCCAGTTTTTCAAGAATACATTCAAAGTCTGCATAGATCAAGTAAGGTTGACGCTGCATCTTGTGAAAATTGGAAAATTTCAACCATTTTTCATCTGCCATTGGCATCTCAACAACAACATCCAGATCGGGGTTACGACAACGTTCCATGTGATCATTTCGTTTTGACTCGGAATAGAATAGACAGAGACAAAGGTGACTTTGGAAAAGTTTCGACGTGTGACTTCGCTCTGTGTTCAAAAATTTTTCAGTGTCTCTGATTAAACAATAGTGTTGATTCTTCAACAGAAGAAGAGTAAAGTGATGAGCCGAATCCTTTCCGTCGGTCAAATGGAAAATACTGAGGGAGTCATCGTAACCGTAGACGTTCAGCGAAATATTGTTAAGTCGCTCAAACTTTGGGATATCATCGATTTTCACAGGAAATGGGATTCCTGTAAAATTGAGTTCGTCACAGTACCGCTCATAATGAGAAACTCGTTGAGGATTGTTTTCTACAGGATGTAGTCCTGCTAACACTGCCCACATAAAACATTTGTCGTCCTCATTTTGAATGTTCAAAATGGCCTTCTTTGTTTGCAGCTTAGGAGGTAGTGGGATATGCGTTTTCCCCTTTACATTTTCATATTTAGTCATATGAACATCTAAGGTATCAATGATACTAACAACCCACCCAGATCCTTTTTCAAGATATTCCTCGACCTTTTGACTAATATATTCGAAGGAGTCCAATATTGCAGCAGCAATATTTTCCGACTACACAGCCTTTGTACAGTACTATGAAAGTAGCAGGTTATTGTTTCTGTTGGGTCAGTTGCTTTCTCAAAGGTTATTTTTAGAATGACATCAAACTTGATACAGTGTAAAGATTCCAAAACCCGTTCAATACACCTTTTCAACTCAACATGAACGCCTTTATACAAACACCAGAGATAATTCCATGGCACAGTACTTTCTAGCTGATAACAGTGAACATTTTTATACTTGGCGGTCGATTTTTCAATGAAAACCACAGAAGATTTTGTTTTAGGTCTTGGAACCACTCCTGGACTGATCACGCGGACACCGGTGTGACACAGTGAATGTCTACACATATCCTGACGTCTCTTGAAAGGTTTACCGCAAGTGGGACACTGGTGTGGACGGATGTTGTCGTGAACATGCCTAATGTGAGAGTTAAGGTTGCCTTGACGAGTGAAAGATTTACCACAAATAGTACAAATCATGACTTACGGTAGAGTCCAACCAAATTCGTTGAAATAAGAAATATCAAATATGGAGAATATGAACCAAATTAAAGTAGTTGATCATAATCAAATATAATGTTCAAGTAGTCAGAGATATAGCAAAACGAGAACAGTTATAAATCCAAACGCGTGTCTAGTGGAGTATGAAAGAAAACTGACGCAAAGCTTAGATTCCGTGTGTTTGTATACCTCTTTTCCGGATTTGATTTATTACCGACTCAAATTTGCTGAGTCAGCGTTCGTACAATTCCGTCACAGTAACGGTGTCAGTTTTAATTGGTTTTCGGTTTGCACGACCACTAGAAAAACTATTTGTACTAGCTGGGCCCTGGCATTTGTCCTTTACTTATTTTTACTCAGTGCCAACCTGTATCGAAAACTTTGTTTTTACTCCAGTTACAACCTGGTACATGCCTCATGACTAATCAAATTTTACTTAATTTAGTAACAATGAACAGCTGCATTGAATTTAGTTACAGTTACGAACATGCACAACATCAATCAAGTGATTGACATCGTGAAAAGTACCGTTCAAGGTTTTGCTATAATTTATCAACTGGGTAGCACTACCCTGGACCGTGACTCAACCCCAATTCCGTACCAGTGAGTCCAAACCTGTTCTTATCATTTTTATGTAGCTATGTGCCCAAATGTACCTGTCGCGAGGTATTGTGACAGTCACAGAGTGTCATAAAACGATTAGGTAACACAGAAACTAAAACTTCACACCTTATTTTGAACACATGGTATTCTAATCAAACAAGTTTTTCTACAAAACCTGGTGACATTGCGCATGGTACTTGGTTACTATTTTCTAATTTTGCTCTAAGCGTAGCACGGGATTGCACGATGAGTCAATTTTATCCTATATAAAGTGAGGTTTTAGAAAGCCCTGGTAGTCATTTCACTTGTTTCTTTGCAATAAACACTGCTCTTAACCCTGAATATGCTTTCACAGTCAGATGAGTCCTTCGTTGCTTTTCACATTTCATTTCACAGACGTATACTTTTAAATGATTCATTTGTGGCCTTACACTTTTTATCTGCAGTTTTTTAGCTTTTGTGAACACATTTGTGCATACCTTTTCTATTTCCCTTTCTGTTTTATTCGTGATGAATCTTCTTTACTTAATGTTTGATTTTTCTATTAAAATAATGAAAAATAAATGATTTATAATTTCTGCATGCTCCCTCCATTTTACCGACAAACATGGTAAACGCTTTGTCGATAACTATACCGGTAGTTATACATATTCGCTCCTACATGGAACCCTCTATTCTCGCTACATACAGCATTTTATATTTCTTACTGCAATAACTCCTGGTAGCACCATTCACACTGAAACTATTCTGATAGCTATCAAAATTATGCATTAATGATTGATGAAATAAGCACGTATTGATACGCAGGATAAATGCACAGGCAATTGAATAGAAATAGAGAAATTGAAAGCATAGCTTAAATTAATCAAAAAAGAAATAGAGGGTAAAATAGAGCAATTCCAGACATAGCTTAAATAAAGCTAAATACATCACAATATCTCTTGAGTCATCTACAACTGAAGCATAAAGCTTAAACATAAGTGAAAAAAAATAGTGAGAAAGAATAGCACATTGCGGTAACGTCTACCATTCCTTGCACTGCTAATATAAAAAGTTGTCGTGGCAGTTACTAGTTGCAGTGCTTTTTTGGAGACCACATTGTTTTCGGAAAACATTTCGATCTTCCTTGAAGAAAGCGCATTTGGTGTCTGACTAATTAGGTGCAAGTGTTGGCACGAGTCTGTTTGAAAACAAGCAAATTTTGCAGCAGCAATTGCAGAATTGCAATAAAATGAAGAAAAAATTTAACCGGCAGTGAATTTTTAGACACTTCGCTTAAGAAGAAAACTAAACCAAACAATAGTAAAAGTTTATTTCATTTTATTACATATTTACACATTCTGACAACTATTGGAAAGTAGTTATTATACAGCCAGTTAACTAGGCAAGCCATAAACAGGTGCGTTTAGTTGACAATTAACGAACAAATTTTGAAGTGTTTCTTATTAAATACTGAAAATCTTATTATTATTTTCTGAAAACATTGTTGATTATTACATATTAACTGTATGCCTCTATACCATAGCTTTGGATTCAATTCAAAGAAATCATCGTTATTTGGTTTAGTTGAAGGCACATAGTTTGTAACTGCGGAATTAATTTTGTTAAACTATTCAATGATAATCTATGAATTTCAGTTTATTCAGGATTGACTGTGGGCTTTCGAACTAATCACTGCATTCCTGAAGTCCTTGGGCATTTACTGCAGAAATTTGTCTTACTAGGGGATCAGTTTACATCTCGTACATCTGCAACCCAAATTGCAAAAGCTGACACCTCAACGGAGCGGATAAAAGGGATTAAGGGGATTAAAGGCTGATGCGGGGAGCCAGGCATATAGAATTAATCCCTAAAATAGAGATAAAACTACACTGAAATAGCTGGATTAATCCTACCACCTCCGAAACAAATTGCAGGAGCTAGCCCTAGCATGCATATATTCTATGTCTAACATAAATTAGGAGAGCTGAGAATATCCCTTTAGGTTAATTATATAAAAATTTCCCTAAAACAAATTAATCCCAATATCCACGAAACAATTTGCAACGCTGGCAGCTCAGTGCGGTGGATTAAGCAGAAGCACATTCTCGGTACGTATGTTCAGTTACTAGTCTGCTAGGACTAAATCCTGTTTCCCTAGGTCTAGAGGATTAATCCCTAAAATAGAGAGCTAAAATGAAATAAAACTGAAGAGTATAGGATTAATCCCAACACCAACACTGGATTACTCCCAATATCCTGAAAACAAATTGCGGGAGCTGGCCCCTCAGCGGACGGATTAAGGAGATTAAGGAGATATAGCTGAGGCTGAGGGGCCAGCTCCTGCAATTTCCTACTACTGTGGTCGGAGCATCGTTACGCAATGCCAAGAAGAGAAGCCCTCTAGTGACTTACTCTTCTTCTTCTTAATAAGAGTGCAATTATGCACTCTTGATTATATGTACTTCCACAATTTAAATCATTGTCAAGAAAGTTCTGTATAGTATAAAATTTGCGTCCACTTATGGCCACTAGTGGATCGACAATGAACAACATTTTCAATAACTCATACAGCTATACAGTAACAATTTTACAAAACCTGGGTGCGGTCAGTAAGTTACTAACTGCAGCCATTGATTGGTAAAAAAACTTGTGAGATGCGCGCAATGTTGCAAGAAACAGTTTTTGTAAAGTAATTGGTGTGTAATATTTATGTCCGCGAAAAGTGCTCGAAAGATGGAGATTTGTCTTGAAATATTTCGAGAGATTTTGCGCATCTCGAAACGTTTATTTCAGAAGCATGACGTTCGAGACTATTCCCAAAGCCTTTCGGGACTCTTGCAAAATATGTTTATAAGAACGCCATGTTTTCTGCATATTTGCTAAATTAACGTGGAATTCGATACAAGTTCCAAAACTTTCGAGAAAACTTAAGAATATTTCAAGCGTTTGGCTATGACTTTTGAGACACATTCAGCGAGACATTGCAAACTTTAAGGACTTTTTGCGCAGCGTTCGAAGGAAAACCACTATGCACTACCGTAAAGTAAAATGAGACAGGCCCATAATGTGCATCCACAATTTTCTGTTTGCAGGTACGGATCCCTTTGCTTACGATTGAGATTTGCAAAAGAACGAAAGTTCAAGTCTACGGTTTAGGCTAATGATCAGTAGTTTTGAATATAAAACAAAGAAGGCTGAATAGAATTTGAAATGAACATAAACAATTAGTATGGCAATGGGCAATAATACTTTTTCTGCTTTTAGTCGGAGTTACCACCCAAAATATAGGGTTTGTTGCAAAGTAAGTCCTTTGAAGCATTCCTCATACACCAGGGAACTAGAAGTCCGATAACATTGCTGGGATTGAATTGAGATTCGCTCGTGCAATTCCTGCTGTACCTGAGATCTCTTAAGGCGTTATCTTTCCCGGTCTTTTCAAAGCAAACAATCAGTTCCTGCAAACAAAAATGACAGTTTGTGACGAACCCAAGAGCAAATTAAACAATAATAAGAGCAAAACTGGCTCCCAAAATGGGATCAAAAATGTCACCTAAAAATTCCACTAATCACCTTAACACATATTCTCATAGTTTTGATTTCCTTTTAAAGTTGGAGTAAAACTGTCACCTAAAAATGGTTATCCAAAAATTGTACTCTTTATGTTCTCATCATATAGCTTGATTATCTTTCGAAAATATGGGTGTCAAAGTGGCACCCAAAGATGGATCAAAAACAGTCACCTAAGAGCAAAACAGTCACCCTAAACTGTAGAAAAAAGGACACCCAAAAATGGGGTCCAAAATGCGCCCAAAGAGCGCTCAATTGAACTCTCAATTACTACTATTACTACTGTTACTACATTTTCCTAATATGCTGGGTTGCCACGAGTCCTGAAAGTTCATGTAAAAAAAATGTAAATGCTGATGGATGAAAAGTATATAAAATGAAATATAAATGAAATGCAAATGAAATATCATCTAATGGATGTGGATATCACGGAGCCGAAAGATGAAGATGGGCCCACCCAGGTAATTGCATCCAGGCAGCATAGTGAGAATCATAACCTGAATACGGCCAAAAGCTTATAATAGGGAGAGCGAGACACTCAGCCCTTCCCAGTGTTTTCAGCTTGGCAGACGGTTTAGGTCGAAATCCTGGAGGGGGTACCACTTACAGTTTGTTATCCATGTGTGTATATGCTTTTGAACTAAAACGCTTCTGATTGGTTTACCTCATGCCAAAATTACGTGAATAAGCAGACCCCTAGTACCCAGATATTGTAGACGTCCCATTTACATGTAGATGATTGTCGAGATATCGGGGGGAATTTCCGGACACCCATACTCGTCGAAGGAACGGCCAGCCCCCCCGCTGTGTTCATGAATGACTGAAGCAAAGGCTCTGAAGCATATGCGTTACTGCAAAGCTTCAACTCTTTGTATCTTACTTAGTAGTATTTAGTAGTATTAGTTTACCTGCAGCTGACCTTGCAGTGACCCGCAACGCCCATGAAAATCTGCCCGATCTCTCTATTATTTGGACTACATCAAATATAAATAGCTGAAAAAATTCTTTTAGCTGTCAGGTTAAATACAAAATTCGACGCTTCGGTACATTGAGCGAAGCCACTTTGGGTAGCACATACATTATCTTTGTTGTAACTGTAGTGCTTGAAGATCGGTGCTCGAAAAATTATTAGATTAAATCCAGGAAGTATCCATTTTTGAATGCTGTCAAGTGTTGGTTTTTGAAAACTGCACATTTGCTTGTCGATGCAGGTTGATTTATTTGCCTGCAAAAAAGATTCCGAATCTAACAAATTGCATTGTACCCCCTCCTTGAGCTGGAAATAACTGATTCTGGGTTTGGTGACACTACCATAGAGGGTTTCGCAGTTTACTGGACCGGTATGCCAATTCTCAGCATTAAACTTTTTCTAAACATTTCATTTCATTTAATTTAAGACGAATTCTTGAAAACCCATTGGTTTTTAATCTTACCGCAACAGGGAGCACATTAACCTACGGTTAAACCATTGATTCTATATAGTTGTCCGTGTCACTTGCCCAATTTTATGACTTTCTGTGTTGAATTTAGTAAGAGCACTATTTTTAACTAATGTAATGCTAACCAGAAAATTTTTCAGCTGCAGAGCTTTGATAATAACGTTCGACCATCAATTAAATTGGCAGTTTGGTTGGATATAAACCACAATTCATTTTGAGCATACTTTCTGTGGGCTGCGGTTCTCCTTTTTTCAGCAGCAAATCAACCATTCGAACGTAAGTTTATTAATAACCTTAACTAATCCTTAGAACACTTCAGTTTGCTAGCAAGAGACAAAAGAGTGCTCTTCATGTGTAAAGTTGATTCCATTCCAAGGCAATAATAAAAGTTCCAATGCAAAAGAGAAAGATTTGAATCATTGTATCTTTTATTGTAATTAAGCCAAAGTTTTGTAAAAACAACAAATTTTTCAAATTTAAAAAAAAAATATGATTTTGGCGGTAGAACAGTTGATAAGTGGAAAGATGAAGTATGGCATCAATGAAAAGGCCGATCAAAGGGCTGCGGCACCTTGGAGTTAGAATTTTCGTTGAGGTCCTTTAATTAGAGTAGATGATAACTCTGTATCGTTTGTACTCTCTGTATGGAAAATAGAAAAAGCAATATTCAGTTATCATGACACTGAGTACATGCAAATAATGCTGGGAAATTACGCATTGGCTAATGAAATTTACATAACTGCGCCACAGCGCAGCATTGTAGCGAGAAAGCGCAATATCTGGGTCTGGGTATATCCCGGCTCCGGCCCCGGCCCCGGCCCCGGCCCCGGCGCACATGGGTAAAACCCGGCCCCGGCCCCAGTCCGGCGCACGCAGAGTTTAATAAGTGGGTAAAACCCGGCGCACTAGCCCGGCGCACTTACGGTGTAAATTCTTATGCAGTATAACAGATGTGTATGTGTAATTACGTATATGTGTACAGATTCAAGGAGTATATAGTTAAGCAATTGAGTATATCTTTATACTTTACAGTGTGTTTCGCAAATTTTTTCTAGCCATTTTATATTAATTATTGGTTGGTACCTGTGAAAATGAATAATTTGGAAAGTATATGTATATACGTGGTTGTGGTATATATTCGTAAGAACCGATTAAAAAGTTTTAAATTAGTAAGTTAGTTTAGAATTCTTAAATTATAAAATTCTGTATAATATTCCGATCAAGCAGAAATGTGTTGGTTTATTCCGGACAAAGTTTGAAGTAAATTGGTCAAGGTTGTTCGGAAAAATGTTTTCATGCACAGTTAAGACAAAATAGATCTTATTTAAAAATTGCAATGAAATGATTTTGGAAAAGTTAAATTTATATTAAATTTTCATTATTTGTTGTAACTATGTCAGCAAGACTTTTGAATGCTTTCTAATTTTTGTTTCTAAATATTGTTTTTCAACTATATATTGTTTCAACCTGTTCTAACACTTTGTGAAGTATATATTACATGGTAGAATAAATTCAAAACTTTTGCTATGCATTTAATTCATTAAATGCAAATGTTTTATTAAATTCAATGTATAAGAAAAATATGATTTGAGTCACTTAAATGTCATAAAATCATAATGGAAGCAGAACAATGTGTATACATAAATATATTTTTCTACTGCTGTAATGAATTCTACAGTTTACAATCGTACAAAGTTAGACGCAAGTACAATGTATATATAATCTCTATTTGCATGCCTAATACACACGTATACGTATGTACATGTTTAATTGCGCCTGGTTTTCTAAACATTGGGGCCGTGTTTTACCCACCTAAATCAAACGCATGCGCCGGGGGCCGGGGCCGTGTTTTACCCACACCCCAATATTTACAAGATTTGGCACTGCACTGCAATTGTTTTTATCTAAATTATCAGCAATAGAATGATTAGAAATGTTTGTTCTAAACTCATACGTGAACGTGAAAGCTGAATTCTTTTAGCTAAAATCTGATAAAAAGCATGCTTAGACGGAAAGTTGTTTAGTTGCAGGCAGTTATTGCTACCTTTGGGTGGTTTTGTGGAATTCCTTTCGTTGTTAGGTCCTTCGTAGTAATCTTGCCGTCAAAGTACGTGCGTCTATTTAGCGAACCAAGTCTTTGATCCGGAACTGTTTGATCCAGAAAGAGCAAGTAAAAATACGCACGAGTAGCAAACATTTAGCTTTGAGACACGCGTGGTTCGACTAAAAAATTGACTTTTTTATTGGTTCGCCACAAGTCGCCAGGTGAACCAAGTTTTGAGTTATTGGCTCATTTTATGTCTGCTGATCGCCCTTCAAGAGTACCCCATGAGTCACTGTTTAAAATGTAATGAAATATTAAAGAAATACGGAATTTTTATTTAGAAATACCAATTACCAATATAAAATACGACCTCCAATTTGCTTAAAGCTTAAAATGGTGAGCATGAGCAGTGCTGAGAATATCATGCTATCCCTATGCTATGCTATCAGGCTATCCTATAACACTAAATTTTATTTTTCAATTTTCCACGTTTTAATTTGCAGCATCAGTACGTAATCTTCAAAGACTAGATTTTCCGGTACTCAGCTTTAAATTTTGCCAAACTGTTAAAAATATTTGAATTTTTGTGCATGTAGATTGATAAGCCGCGACTGCGTCCGCTCACCGAACGTAGGATGACTTTACTCCAATATGTGGGTTATCCCAGGTTGTCCTGATGTTTTAAAATTGAATAAAAAGCAATTTTTTGCTCGGAAAACAATTGTTATGGGTTTCTGAATGGCTGTGGTTTATAAATTTTCTTGGAATCGTTTATATGTTTGGTATATGTGCGGGAAACCAATTACCTCCATTTTATAAATTTGCTGCATTTAATTGAGAAAAATTGTTAATCTACAGGCATTCAGAAACACATGACAATTTTTTGCCGAGCAAAAAATAGCTTTTTATTCAATTTTAAAAAATCAGGAAAACCTGGGATAACCCTCATTTTGGAGTAAAGTCATCGTACTTTCAGTGAGCGGACGCAGTGCTTATCAATCTACACATGTACAGAAATTCAAATTTTGTCAACAGTTTGGCAAAATTTAAAGCTAAGTACAGGACAATCTATGGTTTGAAGATACTGATGCTCGAAATTAAATGTGGCAAATTGAAAAATGAAATTTAGCGT
The DNA here is from genome assembly GCA_030248195.1 of Trissonchulus latispiculum. NCBI lineage: Eukaryota > Metazoa > Nematoda > Enoplea > Enoplida > Ironidae > Trissonchulus > Trissonchulus latispiculum. The sequence continues at coordinate 6,047 of JASAND010007668.1, read as the reverse complement.
TATCCTGGGATAACTCAGCACTGATCATGTTGGGTGAGCGGACCATTTCAAGCTTTAAGCAAATTTTGAGTAGTATTTTATATTGGTATTTCTAATAAAAAATTCCGGGTTTCTTTGATATTTTATTAAATTCTAAACAGTGACTAATGTGTACACCTGAAGGACTATCAGCTGGCATAAAATGAGCCAATAACTCAAAACTTGGTTCGCCAGGCGACTTTAGGCGGACCAATAAAAAGTAAATTTTTAGTCGAACCACGCGTTACTCAAAGCTAAATATTTTACATAGTGCATAGTTTTACTTGCTCTTTCTAGGTCAAACAGTACCAGCGGTGTATCAAAGACTGGGCTCGCTAAGGAGATTCACTTCGTCACAGTTTACTGCACCATGTTGGTCTATTTTGTGAAACTTTAGTTCGATTTAGTGTTTGGTATGAAAGCTTAGTGTAAAGTCATGCGGTGAAATTCTACCTACTCTAGTTAAGGGCTCTAATTCAGCGTAGACCTGCTGTTTCTAACCGAAGAAATTACTTTCTTCGTTGCTTATCACTATTTCTTAGGTCCGTTTCAACATATGTTAAAGTAGAGTTAACATTAACTCGATCCTTTTCATGAAAGAGTTGAAAGAGGAAAAATCAAGCTTGAGTAGAGTTAAAACGAGTTAAAAGTGTTCATTTAAAGTCTAACCTAGTCTACTCTACCCTTTCCTGAAAAGTCTTTTAAACGAATTCTCAGACATCTCAGACTGCTATATTTCACACAGTCTAAATTATCTTTATTAGGCAAAGTGATACACTTTCCTACAACAGAGCCGCCTTTGCAAAGTCAAGGACTAGGAAGACTAAAATGTGAAGTGCCCCAAAGCTTGTTCTATCACTGTTCTTTTTACAAACATGTAAGACCAAATGTCTGGTCAAAAAGGACGGAGCTTCTGATTGCTAGCTTTCCCAACAATCCATCACGTCTTGGCTTCAAAATTTCAGTTTCCAAGCTACCGGAAATGGTTGACGCAATTTTGCCAATGAAAATGATGTCAGAGTTGACGACGGACATAACATTCTATATATTTACTGTCCAGTCTTCCATCGTCCAACTTTTAGTTTGATTTGATTTAATTTGATCCAATTTTCCTATTCCTTCTCACTGTAGCAGGTCTCCTATGTTTGCTCAGCCCAGGCTCTTGGCACGCAATTTGCTCGATAAAATGCACCATAAATGCGTATAAGCAGTATGGCCACTACGATTTGTGTGTGAAACCGTCTTTCCTTTTAGATAACTTTATCTTTCTGTTTCGCGCAGACTGAAATGTTTCATATTAATTTGCGTATCAGGTTCATGGATTATTCAGGTGTTTATTGGCATTTTAATGTATTGCGTTTTAAATTAAGGTGGTGATTCCTTTTGGGCACATATTGTTATTTGGTGGCGTAAATCAAGATGAAATTTGATGAAACTTTCCGAAATACGCTCTTTTAGCGTTCTAACATCCTCCGCGCAATCCCGATTCAAAAATTCGAGATTTCCGGTTAGAGTGGGTGTTCCTAATTTCTGAACGTTTGGCAGCCGCTATACAGTTACGACTATATTCATTCGAAAGATCTCATTGAGCTTCACATTTTTGCTTTTTAAAGCAAGTTTGTAGCTGGTCTCTACCGGGAGATATAGCCGATTTTCTTGTTTTGGCGTCGAAAACTTGTCATTTTTGCAGAAATCAGTTAATCCATCATTTCTTGAACTATGCAAGCCGTAAAATCAAACTAAGGGCGTCGATCTGAAGGTCGCATAGGGGCAAATTATCCGATGCACGATCGTTTTCGAACAGCTATCCCGTAAGCTGTTATCATAAAAATGTAGTTTTTGCAAAAACACGACCAATTTTTTTCCAAAGATTGTGGAGCATTCACAATGCGATCTTGGGGGGCTGCTACTGAACAAATGTGTTCTGCACAAATATACCCAGGGACGATTTTTTAGTTGCCCCGATTGCTGCTTTCTAGCTATAGTAATCGCTTGACAAATTTGGAAAAAGTAGGTAAAATCCAGGTTACGCACACATTTCAGCTTATTTCTCTATAACGAAGAGCGATTTCACAATAAATAAAAAATCGTCCCCAGCTATTTGATGGAGGTATCGAATGATATAACCGATGTCTCTCGAAAAAATTTACTTGAGTCTGCAAAAATTCTGGAAAATTATATTTCTTCTAAAATGTGTTAAAAATATTTCAGAAAAGCAACATTAGTTTCGTGGCATACATTAAAAAGAGAAAATGTCCAGCTACATTTTGATATAAAAATGGCTTCTTAACTCCAAGTAATGAATGAGTTATAATGGTGCAAACGTTATGTGACCAAAGGGAATCACCACCTTAAGAGTGCAACTATGTGTTCTTTGTGCATGTCATGTCCCAAACTCGAAATCACACAATACTAGTTCTGTGAGGTTCATGCTGGATTTAAAAGTCTTCATGGTTTAATTAACTTAATGTTGAATTTATGGCTAAATAGCTAATTCATAAAAAGCCGTTTTGAATCCCCCCTCGGAGGTTCACACGGCCCAAAAGTTGCGTTCTTCGAACTTCGAAAATGTCGAACTAACTAAACGGTTGTTGGAACAATTAGAACTAACTAAATGGCTAAGTTTCGTTTCTCTATCACTTCCTTAGCTAACGCAGTGGAAAATGGCGCAAATCAACTAAGGTACGAATTTATTTGAATAATTTCAGAACAAGTAAAAAACAAACTTTTTCTAATGCTTATTGAACGAAATTTGTTGTTGAAAAGCTTTCACTGAAAATTAGGAATCCGTGGAGTTATAAAGACACCAATCAGCGATTTAATGAGCAATAGGATATTGAGTTTACAATCATTTTGAGTTTTGTGAGGAAAGTGACCTCACAAAACTAGTTTTGTTAGAAATGGCATCACAGAACGGATTCTGTGTTTCATGAACTTCACAGAGCTAGTTTTGTGAGATAAGGCCTCACACAACGGGTTTCGTGAGGTTTGAGCCTTGCAGAACTATAGCTTTGTGCGACGTCGAATTTGGAACGTGACATGCACACAAAGTCATGATAGTCCATTTTGGTTCCAGAATTTGTACTCGACTAACCTTTACTTGTTTATTTTGGTTTTAGAGCTGATTGTTTGCAACCAGAGCTTTGAGGCTTTATAGAGGTGAAAAGCAATGTCCACGTTGTTAGGATATGTTTTGATGCTCTGCATGGGTGGGATTTCGGTTGCCATTGGCGATAAATTTAGTGTGTTTCCACCCAACTCAGCGAATTGTGAAATCATTGGCAGTTTTCTTGTATGTGACCTGAAAATGCCAATTCCTGTGACCGCCGACTTTAAATTAACAGTATCCGATTTCTTCATTGACATCTATCTTAATACGAGGGGACATTTAAGAATACTACCATCCAATGCATTTAGTACAGGAGTCGCCAGACCTCCATTTAAGCTCGCTATTGAAGACACATATGCACAAATGCATGGAATCATGCCTGGAGCATTTGGTGGCCTTTCAGTGAAGACGTTGGAAATTACAGGCACAGGAATCCGACATCTGATGCCCGGAGCATTTCGAGGACTAAGAGTAGATGCGCTTTTCATGGAGAACAACGAGATCAATGAGATTACTTCTAATACGTTTTCAGGAATGATCAACACAACCAAGATTTTAAGTTTGAAGCAAAATCCACTGAAACTAATTCAAGCTAACTCTTTCAGCTCATTTCCGAGCCTGGAAATACTGCTGCTTAATGACAACTCTTTAGAGAAAGGTCAACTAAAAATTGAACGCGGAGCACTTGATGGACTAGACCACCTGAAGCTTTTGAACTTAAGTTCGTCGAAGCTTGACACTGAAGAAAGTTTGCCTTTTCGAGCTGGACCCAGTTTGGAACGGCTAGATGTGTCACACAATGAAGTCAACCTAACCTGCGATCCTGGAATGTTCAGCGGTGCAGAAAATTTGAAGGTTGTTAATTTCAGTCACAACGCGATGAACGATTTGTCCTGCCTGGAAGCTCTGGCAAAGGCTAGGAATTTGGAGGAACTGGTGTTGGACGATGTGGAATTTGATGAAGGTGTAAAGAGTCTCACGAAGGAATCATTGAATGGTTTCGGCAAACTGAAAAAGCTAGATCTGGGAAATGCGCACTTTACACAGTTTGATCCTGAAGCCTTCAGCACTATGACCAGCGTCCGTGATATTCGCCTTGGTGTTGGTAATGGTGCAAACCTGTCCTTGAGCATTTTTAACCCTGTAGCGGCCACTATTGCAAGGGTTGACCTGAACGTGCATGGAAGCAATGTCACCCTGATACCAGGGAATAATCTCGCTCCTACTGTGGCTAGAGTGCACATAGAGGATACCGAAACTAGAGGATGCGAGACTTCACACTTGAAACCGGCATGCAGCTCATTCTTAGGCGGCATAATTGTCCACTGTTCCGAGTATGTTGTTGATTTTGTTTGCAGAGAGAACTAGAGTTGAGCAAGGCATCAAAAGCTCCTCCTATAAACATACAGATACTGTCTATTTAGTGAAGTATTTAACTTGAAATAATATATAATGATGTGGTGATAAGAAATATATTAAATATATTATTTTTGGGATATACTGTTGTTACGTTAACGGTTAAAGGGATAGGCTACGAAGTGGTTAGGTCGGCAGCCTCGGGGAGAGCTAGTTTTTCGCAGGAAACTAGCCAACATATGAAGGCAAACGAGCTTATTTACATGAATGGGTTGTTGCTGTCATTTCCCTCTGATCGGGGGATATATGTCAAATTCAGTGCATTTCGGAACTTTGGGCCTACAACAGTTTATTTACTCAACTAAAGCTTTCAAATGATATCCATATTGGACGGGTTTCAATTTTCAATTTTGGGCATAGGCAACATCATCGTATCGAGTACTTACGCATGCTGCATCTAGGTGGGTTCTCCAATTATCCGGGAGCATTTTACCCCACCCTCAATCCGCATGTGAAATTTCAGCCCAAACGGTCAACTCTAGCAAAAGTTGCAGCACTTGACATAAATGTAATAAAAGTCCTAATGGGGTGTTTTTATTTTTCTCTTTTCTTCTAAAGTTATCCGATGATCTCCATGGACCTGCGATGACAACTAGTTTTAGCATTTATGATTCTTAATTACACAAACACAAACACAGGTGTCAATATTATACGAAGCACAGATAAATTCGCTTAAAGGGGGTGGGGTCGCGAGTTTTCGATTGCCTCCGATTTTTCTCATTTTCACATATTTTATAGTCCTCATGGGTCCGCAAAACATGACAAGTGCGTTTGTTGCAAAACTTTTCCTATCATCCACAATAGCCCTTCAAAGGTGACCACGACGTGTGTTAAACATAGGAAAATGAAAAAGTTAGGAAAATTTTTCTGCTACCAAAAGTTTCAGCGCTGTGTAAGAGCAAATCGGCTCCACTCGCTGTAAACCTAAGTTAGACTAGATAAAGTGCTAATATCTATACGAGGTTATATTCCGTAGGGTCGCTGATTTTATACGAATTTTCAAAGTCCGGAGAAGTCGATTATTTCTCAAAATCGCTCTACAAATGTGTAGGTCAGTGGACGTTTTGTTCTGTCCTGAACTAATCCTTCGATGTAGAAACTTCGCGTTTAGATTTAGCAAGAGTACATAATACATGTATTATGAGCTCGCTACATCCTCTGCACGCTATCGGCTTACCCCCCCCCATAAATCAGACCACCCTTGACCCCGCCCCTATACATGTACGGCGTCCAAACGGGGGGTCGGGGTCTATGTTAGTATAATTACATGTTAAACTTAACGGGGCCCCAATTTGTGTATGGGGTTTAAGCTTGTATGCTTTACACATCTGTGTACAAAATATACAAGCATGAGCCCCACCCCCCGTTTGGACGCCGTACATGTATAGGGGCGGGGTGAGGGGGGTCTGATTTATGGGGGGGGGTCAGCCGATAGCGCGCATCGGATGTAGCGAGCTCATAATACATAGAGTATGCCAGCTGTCATAATCTTATGTATTATGTA
>JASAND010007666.1:0-32846 GCA_030248195.1 Trissonchulus latispiculum | reverse complement strand
TGTTTGGTAACATTAGAATATTTGATTAATAATTTTTGAGAGATTTTATCTGCCATTTAGTTTCTGGTTTTATATTTTCTAAGTTTGACCGGACCGGATATTTTAGTTTGTGTACGTGCGTGCATTTTTATATACTTCTAGTATTGGTTTTTTTATTAGAACATTGGTTTGTGGCAGTCTCGGATCTGTGATTCTCGAATCCCTTGGATTTGAAGCTGTCTTTTATGTCATAGGTAGGTTTGCTAATTTTACGTTTTGTAATATAAAGTATTTGAATACTAAGTGGGATAAGTTATTAACTAATAATCTGTTAGTCTGTATACACTTTTCTCTAATTAATCTTGTAGGGTTGTCAGCTCATTTTACACTGGTGTCTAATTTTTTTAACTGATTTCTAATAAACTTAATTACTGGCAGCAGTTAGACATACTTTTTAATTGATTAATAAGTGGAGATATTTTGATTGAAATAATATGTAAAAATGTTTTCATGTTCCAGGCGCAATCGCTTTTCTATGGTGGCTGTGTCTGCGTCATCTGAGCAGTCTAAGCAAACAGAATGCACTGCTTCCTCCCACCAGTCCCACCCCTCTGACGAAAGATAAAAAGATATTGCCTCAGGATTTGGTTCCTCTTATTTCTTCTCCTGAGAAACAGTCCTTCGTCGATACTCCTGAAATAGTATCCTCTGCTGTGCGCCCGCTTCGAGCGTTGGAGGAAGGACGTACAGTTTCCTCAAAATCCTCCAACTTCAGAAGCGTCCCGTGGAGTATACTGCTAAGAAAACAAGCTTTATGGTAACTGCGCATGCCCCGGTAGCATCTATCTTAAAAAGGGTCTATTTTTGGGTCATTTTTCGACTTTCTCCGATCTCGCTGATTTTCACATATTTTATTTGATATATTTAACGAGTTTTTAGAGTTAAAGTCGTAACTCTTACTGTTTTTAAGTAATGTCACCTCAAGGTTGAGATGGTAAGTTTTTGAGATGAGATGAGTAGCTAAAGAAGGCCAAAAAATGCCCGACAAAACGTTGATGAATCTGGACAAACTATGCATTAAAATAACGCTAAAATGTTAAACTGAGGTACTCCGGAATTAGAATTTTAATTTAGGCTTTTAATATTTTTTGATTCATTTTTAAAGGATTAAAATTTGACTTGATGCTCAAGTCTTGTTAAATTTTAATCCTTCAAAAATTAATTAAAAAATTTTAAAAGCCTAAATTAAAATTCTAATTCCAGGGTACCGCAGTTTAACATTTTAGCATTATATTAATGTATAATTTGTTCAGATTCATCAACGTTTGTCTGGAGATTTTTTGGCGCACCCGAAAAAATGACAACTTTTTAAATTTCCTATGTTTAACACATTTGAAATCTCAACTTTGAGGTGACATTACTCAACAACCGTTAGAGTTACGACTTAACTTCTAAAAACTCGTTAAAATATACCGGTTGGACAATAAAATGTGTAAAAATCAGCGAGATCGGAGAAAGTCGAAAAAATTACCCCAAAAGTGGACCCCCATTAAGCCCAGTTCGCACCTATATTTTCAGATTGGCCTTTTGTCCGTTTTGCTGAACTCACGGATCAGTTCATATCTAGCTTTTCGTTTACACATTTGCCCGTTTCCTTTTTTCCATTTGTCCGTTTGTCTGGTTTCCTTTCATGAATTGATTCATACTTGTTTCTTACGGTCAACCGGAAAAGTGAGCAGTGTTAAAGTGTAAACGGACTCCCTTTCGGGCGAACAGACAAATGGACAAACGGAAAACTATGAATCAACAACTCAAGTGAACAAACGGAAAAACGGAAAACGAAAGGGTTATGAACCGGGTTTAATCGAAGAACTTAGGGGTCGTTCTATTTGAGGAGCCGCCAAGGAACCTGTATAGGTACTTCGACATTTGCTTTAGCCAAGGCGAGAGCTATCGCTGTTTTACTATTATTTATATTTTAATGGGCAAGGTCAGCACAAAACTTATGGTGGTAGATTATATCAAGAGTACATAATACATAAGAGTATGACAAGCGTTATATTCTATGTATTATCAGCTCGCTACATCCTCTGCACGCTCTGCACCCCCCCCCCCCCCCATAAATCAGAGCCCCTTATCAAAGCGAATTCGAGCGCTATACTTGCACGACTATATTATAGCATTCTACGTACAACATTCAGCTGCGCTTGTACTTGACTAGAGATAGTGTTTGTTTATTCCATTGTCAGATATTGTTTCATATCCTCCATTGTTGTATATTTCTAGGGCAGCTATCTGCGCACATTATGCTGGAGCCAATGCATTCTTCACTCTATTCTCTTGGTTGCCTACATATTTTGCTGAGTCTTTCCCGGAAGCTAAGGTTAGTGCAGCCAAGAGTATATAATGTAAGATAATGCCACTAGTCATGCTCTTAGTTATCAGAGCAATAGCTATTATGCTCTGCTCGATAACGGGCTGACCCCCTTTCTGAAAATCATACCCATCTCTTCAAAGAAAGTAGCGCGCAATGCTTGTATTCTGAAGCTCGAAGCAGACCGGGGACTGGTGTGCCGTGGGGGGGGGAGCAGGTCACCAGGGTCTGATTGGCGGTGGGGGCCAGCCATTAGCAAACAAAGTTTTTGGCCTGATAATTGAGAGCATTCCTAGTGGCATACTCTTATCGTTTTTATGTACTCATGGTCTACTAAAGTCTGACGCACAAATGTATGTACAAATTTGTAATCATTTGCACAAAGTACAGCACACGTCAGAGAGCTTCATAACATCATGTTTTTGAAATCGTTATGGTGAAAGATTTTATGAACTTTGAAATTATTGAAGAAATTTAAATTTGAGTCGAACAAGCTAATCTTTCAATGATTTTTGGAGAATGGCGATGGGCCTGAATCCTGAATCTTCGGCTATTCTTTGCATCGTTTGCACTTGCAATCCAATTTACATACTCTACTTTATGTCAGCAAGGGACAATATCTATTTTCAGGGTTGGGTATTTAATGTTGTACCTCATATGGCTGTGGTGATAACAGCAGTTTCCTCGCCTTCACTTGCTTCATATCTCATTAGAAAAGGCAAGTTTTGGTTTTGTAAGGGCTGCTGAAATCTCTATACTATAGCTATAACTAAACTCTGGTGGGTTTTATCAGTATATCTATGGAAATTCATTTGCATGTTATTTGATAATTATGACAAGGTGAGGTGGAGTGAGGTCGAGGTGACCAGACTGTGGAAAAATGCGGTTACAGTTAAGTCTACGTTAATGTTTTTGTTTTAGGACATTCCGTAACCTTTGTTCGGAAATTGATGGAGGTAATTAATTGTTTTGACTACTAAATTGTTCTTTTACAGGCTTCATCTTTTGAGACATGACGTCTTAGAAGATGGAGTGTCAGTCAAGTTTAGATAATAAATGAAGTGAATCGCCAGCTATTCTTGCCATCTGATACTTGAAACAGACGAAAATAACATGTTTTCAAGCTTACAATGCGTGAACCATTTCGTTTCACTCACTAGGGAAGGGAGTCATCAGGGTTTAATTTACATGGGGACGTTGCCGTTTGCGTGCAGAGCTCAGTTGTGCTTTCTTACTTGCAAGTGAAATCTTTATGCATTTGTCTATGCTCACTCGCCGTATGCTTAAGTACTGAAGCTCGAAAACACAACGACTACATCCTTCTAAACTGTGTCTGTTTCTTGCTTTCGAAGGCCGTCTTAAATTGTTTTTATGTATTAAGTTCGCAGTTGCGAGGAAGGGGGCTTACTCAACTCTTGGCTCAGCAGCTGATGACAGAAAGCCTTCCTTAATATTGTATACTCTTGCTACTACCAAGAGTACATAGTAACTAAGAGTGTGACAAGCGTCACACTCTAAGTTATAAGGCCATGGACATGATCTGCACGATAACGGCTGACCCCCCCCACACGCAAATTGGACCCCAGTGACCCTTCCCACAAATGAGTACCTAGTACACAGTTATGTAGCATCACTCGCTTGTATGTTGATGTGCTGAAGCCGGAAACGTTTTATCAGCAGCTAGCCACTTTCGAGCTTCAACACTTTAACATACAAGCGAGTGATGGTACACAAATGTGTACTACGTACTCATTAGTGGGAAGGGTCACTGGGGTCCAATTTGTGTGGGGGGGGGGTCATCCGTTATGGTGCAGATCATGTCCATGGCCTTATAACTTAGAGTGTGACGCTTGTCACACTCTTAGTTACTATTTACTCATGCTAATACCTAGACGGTATACCAACCTGTGCTATAGCAAAGCTAGTTTTTTGTACCTTTTACTGTTTTCGTGCGCTATCTTAAATCAAACTTAGCTGTGAAGTAGCATTAAATAAACTTGTTGGCACTGCGTCATGTTGTTTTGTTATGTACGTTTGATAATATTTGTTGCAGTGCGTATCCCTTTGCGGTATTGCCCTCTGTCTATTTCTTGTCAGCGTGACGACCAGCTATCATGGGGCCTTGTTCTGTATGACCGCAGCTCTCCTTCTGCGTGGCTTTCATCACGGTGGTGTTGCTGTCAATCCGCAAGACTTTGCACCAAATCACTCTGGAACCGTGTTTGGTGAGACTTTGATGTGAAGGTTTTTTGGGGTTAAAATGGGAATTAGTTTATTCTAAATCCCTTATTAGTCAGTGTTCACCAGTTGTTACTGGTTCTGCTTTGTTGAGTACCCTACTTATATTCAATCAGGTAGATTGTATTCAGAAAGATTTTATAGAATTGCTGTCTTAAATCTGTTTCAGTTACAGTATTTGTTGTTTTCTTGCTATTGTAGGTTTACAGAACACTGCAGCTGCAATTCCAGGATTCGTCGGCGTATATGTTGCTGGTTGGATCTTGGAATGGAGTCATAGCTGGGCCCATGTGTTCAGTGTTACTGCTGTACAGTGTCTTTTAGGGGCTGTTATTTATGCTATTTGGGGTAGCGCACAACAAATTATTTAGTTAAAAATTAAATTATTAAAGTACAGGTTAGATTGTACATTCTTGTCTAGTTTCACAGTCATTGCCCTAATGAATTGTTGCAGTTATAAGCGGTGCATAACTTTGAATTTACATTTTGTACGGCTGTCCTTAAACAGCCTTTTCTAAAACTTCATTAGTACCGACCGGGAGCAGAGTGAGATAGGTAAAAAGTCTTCTGATGTCTGGATTGGATAGAACCTGCAACTCTTTCTTATAGTTGCTGATAGTAGTCTATTGTCTTGGTGTGAAAGAATGTAGGAAACTTGGAAATTTGGAGAAACAATTTAATATGGCTTTGGATTCCGTACGTGGTTGCAATATGTGAAAAACTTTGTATCAAGTTAGTTACGATCGGTCGGCCAGCCAAGAACACTCACAGGATGGCGCTGCTTCAATGGGCCTTTTCAAGAAAGGGTAGAATATAGTTAAAATTAACTCGATCCTTTTCGTGGAAGAGTTAAAAGATGGAAAGTCAAGCTTGAGTGGAGTTAAAAAGCGTTAATACAGTTAGTTTTAACCCCACTACTCTACTCTACTCTACTCTACCCTTTCTTGAAAGGGCTCAATGATGTTATTGTTATTGTCGTTTTGTTGTGTTTCCGGTGCATGTTATGTTAATGTGATTCTCGAAATGCAATAAACCAGATAATTTATAGATTATATATCAGTAAACTGCGTCCCTCGTCTTGGTATTTTATTTTGATTTGTACAATGTTCGCAGTGCCAGTACCACTGTCACAACTGTTCATTTGATTGTGTTAAAAATAGCAGATATCGTATTCAAATATTGGATAATAAACTAAGATATTGTGAACAAAGCAACACTTAGTGGAAGCGGGTCTCTGAGTAGCTACTTTGATTCTGTTTGGAGCTCGTAGTAGGCACATGTACTACCGGTGTCAAAGGCAAAACTTCTGGTAATTAGGCCCGATCCGGGGCCAAAAAATAACGGAACTTTTGTTAATTTTTGACCGAAAATTCAGAAGTCGAAATTGGTCAAGTGTAATAATTTGTTTTCTCACCGATTTGAATGAAACTAAACAAATGAAATGAATGAAACAACAATCGCAGCGTTTGTAGAGTAGTTTTTTTAGCCGAACATCCTGATCGTGCGAGAGATTTAAGGTGGTACTTCCTTTTGGGTACTGCGGTATATTAAAAAATTTAAATTGAAACAACACGCTGTCTGTGCAAACTTGCCTCTGACCCTTTTTAGTTGCTCCAATTGCTGCTCTCTAATTAAAGTAATCACTGGACAAAATTGAGAAATGTACCGTATTATGCCAAACAGTGGCCCATGGGCGTTTTTTCAGAATCGGCAATTTCGAATTTGATTTTTGTGATCCAAAAAAGCGCCTACTCCCTGAAAAAACGCTGGGCTATATATTGGAAACCATTATACATATTTTCCAAATTTTTATAAAAATAATAAAAATTTGCGAATTGCAAATTGCTCGGCGCAGATAACATCTCCCAACCAACCAACAAAGAGCGAAGGATTTATTAAAACCCTTAAAAATGACAAAATAACACACATATATACACACACATAATTTTTAAAAAAATGCAAGAGAGAATATAGAAAAACACAAAAAAGCTCTATCCCCACCCTCCCCCCCCCCCCCCAACACCCCAAAAAAAAAAAAAAAAAATAGACTAACCAACGAAGGTTTGAGGTAGTGGGTTGTTTTTTTTGTGTGTTTTTTTTTTGTTTTTTTGTAAAGCTCCAACCTCCGCCGCTGTAGGAGTTGGAAAAGAGTTTTTAAATTTTTTTTAAAATTATAATCTATACACTCGTGGGCTAACGAAACTAGCAAAATTAGCAAAACATTAGTAAAAATTGTTTGACATACTGACATCTAACCGGCTGAATATAGACCAAAAACTTTTGAACATCGATTTCTCAGAAGCGTAGAATCGGCCAAAATTTCTTCTTGTGCCAGGATGTGAAGGACATGGGTGCCAAGGGACATTTTTTGGATTTGGCTCAGCACGTCACAATACTCCAGAAAAACCGGCAGGTGTGCGATGACACGAAATTTCGCAACATTGTATTCAGTTTTCACGCCACTGGAGATGTTTTAGCTCAAACCAAGAGATATCCCTCCGCAATAGTGTCAATTTTCATCCAGCCAAAAATCACGCGAATCCATTGGGTAGTTTTTGACAAATCGATGTTCAAAACAAAAAATCGCAGTTTTGCCAAATTGGTTTTTCTATAAAATCTCCAGCTTAAAGCAACGATCTCCAACTAATAAGCATCAGTGAAATGTGCAATTGGACTATCTATCGATTGAGTATCAATACACCAAAATTGTCTGTATGATATGGCAGGAATTTTGAAAAAACCGATTTCCTCGAAAATGGCCATTTTTGACTCCAAAAATCGTTTTTGGCGTATACTGACTTAACCGCTCGCGATAGCTCAAAGGTTGTAAATGCAAAAATGTTCATTTTTGTGCCCTCTTTCCAGCCATAACAACCAATCCGGTGTAGCGACTACCTACTGAGAGTATAATGTCAAAAACCGAAAATATCTTTTTACCTAAAAATGCGGGACTGGTCCTAGACTGTTTAAGAGCACCAAAATAATATATTTGGAAAGTTTCATCTGCTTTCATAAAGGATTGGAGCTTGCAAGCTCAAATTTACACAAAAGGAAACCACCACCTTAAGAAAGGCCAGGGAGCGTAACAGGTGAACCATAGTATTAGTTTAGTACACATAGACGTGGGACGTCGTTGTTGAAATAATGCCGTTTATGTGATGACCATATATTTGAATTCATTGGATATCTACTGCTGGCTAGTCTCTCTCTATGTGGGCTAGCCGCTATCCGCGTACACAACCAAGTGTGTGCCGGGTAAAGGGACTCATTCCCTTCCCAGAGGAATCACCCTTTTAAAATCAGCAAAGGGCAGCAAAAACCCTCTCCAAAGCTTCACCCCGAGCACATGTCTGCCTACACATAACCCTACTCCATTCACAGCCGGTCTCATGCTAGTTGTCGAGTCTAGTGTCTCAAGTGTACCATAAAACCCTCGCAGTCGAGTAGCTACTAGCACTCGACTTGCGAGTCTAGCTTCTCACAAGTTTGAACACTAGTAGACTAATCGGGCTCCATAAAACTAGAAACAGTAGAAACAAGAAAGAGTAGAATAGAGTTAAAATTTACTCGATCCTTTTCATGGAAGAGTTAAAAGAGGGAAAGTCAAGCTTGAGTGGAGTTAAAAAGCGTTAAAACAGTTAATTTTAACCCCACTACTCTACTCTACTCTACCCTTTCTTGAAAAGGCTCAATGATGGTAGGTGGTGTTATTGTTATTGTCGTTTTGTTGTGTTTCCGGTGCATGTTATGTTAATGTGATTCTCGAAATGCAATAAACAAGATAATTTATAGATTACCAGTAAACTGCGTCCCTCGTCTTGGTATTTTATTTTGATTTGTGTAATGTTCACTGTGCCAGTACCACTCACAACTGCAGTTGATTGTCTTAAAAATAGCAGATATCGGATTCAAATATTGGATAATAAACTAAGATATTGTGAACAAAGCAACACTTAGTGGAAACGGGTCTCTGAGTAGCTACTTTGATTCTGTTTGGAGCTCGTAGTAGGCACATGTACTACCGGTGTCAAAGGCAAAACTTCTGGTAATTAGGCCCGATCCGGGGCCAAAAAATAACGGAACTTTTGTTAATTTTTGACCGAAAATTCAGAAGTCAAAATTGGTCAAGTGTAATAATTTGTTTTCTCACCGATTTGAATGAAACTAAACAAATGAAATGAATGAAACAACAATCGCAGCGTTTGTAGAGTAGTTTTTTTAGCCGAACATCCTGATCGCGCGAGAGATTTAAGGTGGTACTTCCTTTTGGGTACTGCGGTATATTAAAAGGTAAATAATCCATGCGATGGCAAAACGAAATTATATATATATATATATATATATATATATATATATATATAAATACATGGGTTCCCCATGACATCGTTCGTGACATCGCTCAAACTGTACACATACACATATACATACATGGGTCCCGCCATGACATCGTTCGTGACATCGCTCACACTGTACACACATATACATACATGTGTGCCCCCATGACATCGTTCGTGACATCGTTCACACTGTACACACATATACACATATACATACATGTGTCCCGCCATGACATCGTTCGTGACATCGCTCACACTGTACACACATATACATACATGTGTCCCGCCATGACATCGTTCGTGACATCGCTCACACTGTACACACATATACACATATACATACATGTGTCCCGCCATGACATCGCTCACACTGTACACACATATACACATATACATACATGTGTCCCGCCATGACATCGTTCGTGACATCGCTCACACTGTACACACATATACATACATGAGTCCCGCCATGACATCGCTCACACTGTACACACATATACACATATACATACATGTGTCCCGCCATGACATCGTTCGTGACATCGCTCACACTGTACACACATATACACATATACATACATGTGTCCCGCCATGACATCGTTCGTGACATCGCTCACACTGTACACACATATACACATATACATACATGTGTCCCGCCATGACATCGTTCGTGACATCGCTCACACTGTACACACATATACACATATACATACATGTGTCCCGCCATGACATCGTTCGTGACATCGCTCACACTGTACACACATATACATACATGTGTCCCGCCATGACATCGCTCACACTGTACACACATATACACATATACATACATGTGTCCCGCCATGACATCGCTCACACTGTACACACATATACACATATACATACATGTGTCCCGCCATGACATCGTTCGTGACATCGCTCACACTGTACACACATATACATACATGTGTCCCGCCATGACATCGCTCACACTGTACACACACATACACATATACATACATGTGTCCCGCCATGACATCGTTCGTGACATCGCTCACACTGTACACACATATACACATATACATACATGTGTCCCGCCATGACATCGTTCGTGACATCGCTCACACTGTACACACATATACATACATGTGTCCCGCCATGACATCGTTCGTGACATCGCTCACACTCTACACACATATACACATATACATACATGTGTCCCGCCATGACATCGCTCACACTGTACACACATATACACATATACATACATGTGTCCCGCCATGACATCGTTCGTGACATCGCTCACACTGTACACACATATACACATATACATACATGTGTCCCGCCATGACATCGTTCGTGACATCGCTCACACTGTACACACATATACATACATGTGTCCCGCCATGACATCGTTCGTGACATCGCTCACACTGTACACACATATACACATATACATACATGTGTCCCGCCATGACATCGTTCGTGACATCGCTCACACTGTACACACATATACATACATGTGTGCCCCCATGACATCGTTCGTGACATCGTTCACACTGTACACACATATACACATATACATACATGTGTCCCGCCATGACATCGTTCGTGACATCGCTCACACTGTACACACATATACATACATGTGTCCCGCCATGACATCGTTCGTGACATCGCTCACACTGTACACACATATACACATATACATACATGTGTCCCGCCATGACATCGCTCACACTGTACACACATATACACATATACATACATGTGTCCCGCCATGACATCGTTCGTGACATCGCTCACACTGTACACACATATACATACATGTGTCCCGCCATGACATCGCCCACACTGTACACACATATACACATATACATACATGTGTCCCGCCATGACATCGTTCGTGACATCGCTCACACTGTACACACATATACACATATACATACATGTGTCCCGCCATGACATCGTTCGTGACATCGCTCACACTGTACACACATATACACATATACATACATGTGTCCCGCCATGACATCGTTCGTGACATCGCTCACACTGTACACACATATACATACATGTGTCCCGCCATGACATCGTTCGTGACATCGCTCACACTGTACACACATATACACATATACATACATGTGTCCTGCCGTGACATCGCTCACACTGTACACACATATACACATATACATACATGTGTCCCGCCATGACATCATTCGTGACATCGCTCACACTGTACACACATATACACATATACATACATGTGTCCCGCCATGACATCGTTCGTGACATCGCTCACACTGTACACACATATACACATATACATACATGGGTTTCGCTGAATGTGACTTTTTAATGTGAAAAACTGGGGGGGGGCGGGTCTCTCCCTCTCCTCTCGGACGATGTGTACATACTTACGTACTTTCCTACCACGTATGATACGAACTGTACATACATTTTTGGACAATGTACACACCTGATGCCCTCGTGTACATACCTTCCCCGCCATATGTACATACCTACCTCTCCTGCCATCGCATGGAAGGGTTACCAAAAAATCTAAATTGAAACAACACGCTGTCTGTGCAAACTTGCCTCTGACCCTTTTTAGTTGCTCCAATTGCTGCTCTCTAATTAAAGTAATCACTGGACAAAATTGAGAAATGTACCGCATTATGCCAAACAGTGGCCCATGGGCGTTTTCCAGAATCGGCAATTTCGAATTTGATTTTTGTGATCCAAACAAGCGCCTACCCTCTGAAAAAACGCTGGGCTATATATTGGAAACCGTCTTATAAGTACTGCTTTGCCAATTTTCGATAAATTCAATAAATTTCTGCGAATGGCAAATTGCTCGGCAAGTGTCAGTTGCTCACATGTCTATCCAAAGAGCAGAGGATTGATTCTAAGCCTTGAAATAGCTTAATATGTCACAAATTTATTCACAAACGTTTAGTTTTCAAAGTCATGAAAGTGAGCATTGAGAAATCCAGAAAAACGCTGTTCCAGCTTCATCCTTGCCCTGGCTCAACTCTACTAAATACAGTGAAATAGATCTGTCTAAGGAACTCTGATTTAAGGTGGTGGTATCCTTTTGTGCAGTGCTTTTGTGATGTTTTTTGAAACGCTATAACCTTCGCCATTGTAGGAGTTAGAAAGAGCTTTAGACATTGTTTTAAAGCTTATAATCTATACACTCGTGGGCTAACGAAACTAGCAAAATTAGCAAAACATTAGTAAAAATTGTTTGACATACTGACATCTAACCGGCTGAATATAGACCAAAAACTTTTGAACATCGATTTCTCAGAAGCGTAGAATCGGCCAAAATTTCTTCTTGTGCCAGGATGTGAAGGACATGGGTGCCAAGGGACATTTTTTGGATTTGGCTCAGCACGTCACAATACTCCAGAAAAACCGGCAGGTGTGCGATGACACGAAATTTCGTAACTTTGTATTCAGTTTTCACGCCACGGGAGATGTTTTAGCTCAAACCAAGAAAAATATCCCTCCGCAATAGTGTCAATTTTCATCCAGCCAAAAATCACGCGAATCCATAGGGTAGTTTTTGACAAATCGATGTTTAAAACAAAAAAATCGCAGTTTTGCCAAATTGGTTTTTCTATAAAATCTCCAGCTTAAAGCAACGATCTCCAACTAGTAAGCATGAATAAAATGTGCAATTGGACTATCTATCGATTGAGTATCAATACACCAAAATTGTCTGTATGATATGGCAGGAATTTTGAAAAAACTGATTTCCTCGAAAATGGCCATTTTTGACCCTAAAAATCGTTTTTGGCGTATGCTGACTTAACCGCTCGCGATAGCTCAAAGGTTGTAAATGCAAAAATGTTCATTTTTGTGCCCTCTTTCCAGCCATAACAAGCAATCCGGTGTAGCGACTACCTACTGAGAGTATAATGTCAAAAACCGAAAATATCTTTTTACCTAAAAATGCGGGACTGGTCCTAGACTGTTTAAGAGCACCAAAATAATATATTTGGAAAGTTTCATCTACTTTCATAAAGAATTGGAGCTTGCAAGCTCAAATTTACACAAAAGGAAACCACCACCTTAAGAAGAGCCAGGGAGCGTAACAGGTGAACCATAGTATTAGTTTAGTACACATAGATGTGGGACGTCGTTGTTGAAATAATGCCGTTTATGTGATGACCATATATTTGAATTCATTGGATATCTACTGCTGGCTAGTCTCCCTCTATGTGGGCTAGCCGCTATCCGCGTACACCAAGTGTGTGCCGGGTAAAGGGACTCATTCCCTTCCCAGAGGAATCACCCTTTTAAAATCAGCAAAGGGCAGCAAAAAGCCTCTCCAAAGCTTCACCCCGAGCACATGTCTGCCTACACATAACCCTACTCCATTCACAGCCGGTCTTGTGATGGGGTCGGCTGCGGCGGAGTTAGCTTTTTACATTTTGTATTAATTATAATCGATTGCATTTCTGCTGATTTGCTGGGGTATTGCAAGTGCCACTTCTGTATACTCTTCCTATGTTACAACACTGCTCAGCCTGCATAGTTCCGATCTATTCGGAGATTCCAGTTTTTGTCATCGTCATTAATTTGAAAATGATTAATTTCTTAAATCAAATCAGCCTTCAGAAACTGCACTGAATTTGCATCCATCATTTTGCGTTGACAAGTGCAGTTTAGGATGGAGTCGAAAGTAGAGTCACCCATTGCAGGGTTTCACCTAAAACGAAGTGCACGCAACAACACTATATTTTATGCTGCTGTCTGCATTCGTTTTATTCAAAATGTATGGGGTGTACGCAGGTTGACATATTCCTGTCAGTCAAACATATGGAGGGGTGGTGACTACACTTGGTGTGTTGAAAAGTTGTACTTGCAAATTTTGCATTTGCAAGTAAAAGGGGGGCATTCCACACTGAAGATGTATATGTAGTCCGGTGTGAAGAAGAGTTTTGTGTGGCAGTCTCTGAAGTCTTCGTTGACAGAAGAGCTTTAGGGGGGATTGGTTTTTCGCCAAATTTTAACAGCGATTTTAACGCTCCTATAGAGAGTTTACTGACAGCGTTCGCAGTCTGGAGGGGGTCGCTCTTTTATGCTGTGAGCGAACACAGAGGTGGATATTGAAACTATGTATGTCTCTATATGTGTGCCTGTGTTGTGAGAGTGGCTGTGCATAATTTTAAAATTATTTCAAAATTTTAGATTGCCTTGTCTATCATTGTTGGCTGAGAAGTTTCGTTGTGGCTTGATAAAAGTGTCTTTGTTGTTACAACTTTTTTTGGGAGGGCTATCGAGGCAGCTATTTGGGCCCAGAGGATTTGAAATAATTTTTGACTTCACGGCAAATAATACCTGAATACTTCTGCTGAGAATGTTGGAAAGGGAGTTATTGTCAATGTAGTCTCATTTTTCCTGATTGTGATGGATGGAAAAGTTTCTGTTTATTTAATAATATAGCTGGAAGTCCGGTTTATTGTTAATATTAAAAGTGAAGTTTATCTTAGTCTCAGCATTTGTCTTTTCTGCAGTTTAACTGAACTCTTGTGCTGACAGGATTTAATATAAAGTGGCTTATAAAGCCAGAGTTGCTTGCCTACGCTGAATGAGAACCTTGAGTATTAGCTGACGTTATTGGGATTTTGCTACGGTAGCTCCAGTACGACAATATTTTTTATTATTCCAGCTAGTACAGGAGTGTAGATTTAGATGACAGTTTCGTGTAATTAATTAGTGTGTTTAATTAGTTAACTAATAAGTTTTGTCAGTTTCTCCAATTGTGGTGAATGTTTCGACGCGACCATTTAAGGTGTTGATTCCTTTTGGGCACAAATTTTAAATGGCGGCGCAAATCAGGATGAAATTTGGCGAAACTTTCCGAAATACGTTCTTTTAGCGTTCTAACATCCTCAAATGCCGGTTCAAAAATTCGAGATTTCCGATCAGGGCGGTTTTTCCCAATTTCTGAAAGTTTGGCGGCAGCTATATATACAATTATGACTATATTCATTTGAAAGATCTAGTTGAGCTTCACAGTTTTGCTTTTTAAAGCAACTTTCTAGCTTTTTTCTAGCGTGCGATATAGCCGATTTTCCTGTTTTGGTGTCGAAAACTTGTCATTTTTGCAGAAATCAAATAATCCATCGTTTCTTGAACTACACAAGCCGGAAAATCAAACTAAGGGCGTCGATCTGAAGGTCTCACAGGTGCAAATTATCCGATGGATGATCGTCATCCAACAGCTATCCCGTAGGCTGCTATCATAAAAAATGTAGTGTTTGCAAAACCACGACCAATTTTTTTCCAAAGATTGTGGAGCATTCACCATGCAAGCTGGAGGGCTGCTACTTAACAAATGAGTTCTGCACAAATATACCCAGGGACGTTTTTAGTTGCCCCGATTACTGCTTTCTAGCTAAAGTAATCGCTTGACAAATTTGGAAAAAGTAGGCAAAATACAGGTTACGCATACATTTCAGCTTATTTCTCCATAACGAAGAGCGATTTCACAATAAATAAAAAATCGACCCCAGCTATTTGATGGAGGTATCGAATGATATAACCGATGTCTCGCGAAAAAATTTACTTGAGTCTGCAAAAAATCTGGAAAATTATACTTCTTCTAAAATGTGTTAAAAATATTTTAGAAAAGCAACATTGGTTTCATGGTATGCATTAAAAAGAGAAAATGTCAAGCTGCATTTTGATATAAAAACGGCTTCTTAACTCCAAGTAATGAATGAGTAATAATGTGCAAACTTTATGTGACCAAAGGGAATCACCACCTTAAGCGGTTGTATCGTTTTAATGATCTGTGCGCGACGGCTGGAATTGCTTTATTGTTACTGATTGATTCACTGATTGATTGATTGATTGATTGATTAATTGATTGATTGATTGATTGATTGATTGATTGATTGATTGATTGATTGATGGAAAGGTTCGTAATGTATGCTGTCTAATATTTTATGAGATGTATGATGTCATAGGTGATTTACTGCGCCATCATTTCTGTAAAACGAATCACGCAAGGGAAACAATTTCGTCACCAAAATCTGATAATATATACTCTGTAGGGTTCATTAATTGTCACGAACTCCGCTCCTGTTAACTAGGTGTTTTGATTGCGCTAAATTTATTCATCTGTTTGCGCGCAGCTTAGGGCTGCACCGAAAACGAAATGCCAAATACGGGTTGCTTTTAGAATGTCAATAGTAAAATATATACCTTCCTTTTGGCAAGGCTGATTATACGTAGAATGTGGTTTAAACATTGGAAAAATCCTAATTGTATATAAGTTTTTTTAACTGGAGCACTGCATAGACATATAGTTAATTCAGATGTCGTGAATGGTTGTTTAGCTCACTACTCATGACCGCTGCAAACATTGTGTAATCTACTTTTGTCAAAATTAGGTTATGCTCAGAAATTAGTTTTCGGGAGCAGGAAGCTTTGTTAGCCGAGGTTATGATACCTTGGGTGAGCCTGCAATAACTGTGCGACAGCTTGGCTTGGAGGTCTTGTTTTCTGTCCTTGATCTTCGTCTCTCCGTCTCATGTCCATTTGCATTCTACGGAGATGCAGCTTGTACGGAACTCAGATGACTGCCTAAATGCTAAGCCAACATCAAAAATAGTATATATATGTCGTAGTAATTTCTGTATTAAATAAATACTGTATTTACTGGCCGATTTCAGTAAATACGGTATTTACTAGTAAGAACGGTATTTTCTTTAAACTTCCTGACTTTACACGTAAATATATACCATTTTTACTGAAACTCGTCCTGTAAATACTGTATTTTCTAGTAAATTCTGTATTTTGTCTTAAACGCCTTTGTCTTTCTTTGTGTGTGGCTAGGTTTTCAAAGGGCATGCCGACGTCATATTTAAAGCCAAAAGTAGGTCATACATTATCACAATATGTGCAAAGGGGGTGCTTGAAGATAAACTCCAGACGTTAAAAATATTAGTTTACAAAATTAAGAAATTGTTTTAATTTTAACAGTTTTTAAAATCAAGATACGTGTATTACGCGTTTTCTGTATTTTCTAATAAATTTTGTATTTATACAGAATTTAAGATACACTATATATAAGGTTACTTAAAGTTTAAACCGCTATTCGCGTATTTTTAGGTTACGAAAAGTAAATAGGATTAAAACCATTAAGTTACCTATTAATTTTTAATTAATCGTAATTCATTATGATTATATAATACATATATACGTAACTGTCTTGATTTAAAAACTGTTAAAATTAAAACAATTTCTTAGTTTTGTAAACTTATATTTTTAACGGTTGGAGTTTATCTTCGTGCACCCCCTTTGCACATATTGTGATAGATAATGTATGACCTATCTTTTGGCTTTAAATACGACGTCAGCGTGCCCTTTAAACCCCTAGCCACACACAAAGACAAAGGCGTTTAAGACAAAATACAGAATTTACTAGAAAATACAGTATTTACTGGACGAGTTTCAGTAAAAATGGTATTTACGTGTGAAGATAGGAAGTTTAAAGAAAATACCGTTCTTACTAGTAAATACCGTATTTACTGAAATCGGCCAGTAAATACAGTATTTACTGAATACAGAAATTACTACGACATATATACTACCAAGAGTACATATAGATAAGACTGTGACAATTGGCAAGCTTTCTGTTATCAGCTGCAGGTACATGCTCTGCGCGCTAACGGCTAACCCCCCCACACATGTGTACCCAGTACACGTTTCTGTATGCTCACTCGTATCTTTACATGTTAAGGCTCGATAACACAACGCTTGCGTGCGTTCAATTTGTGTCTGCTTCGTGCTTTAGAACGCAAAGATAGCATTCAAATTTCTTTGAAGTGAGCATACACATTTGTGGGGGGTCAGCAGTTAACGAAAAGAGCGTGTACCTGCAGCTGATAACAGATAGGCTGCCAGCTGTCACACTCTTATATATTATGTACTCTTAGCTAGGGCTAAATTTAGCCTAAACTTGCTCAGACAGATTCGTTGTGCATTAGGTAGATACTAGATAGGTAGGTTGTTACAAAGGCTTTTTCATTTTTGATCACTCAGAGTTTTTCTAACTGACGCATGTTTTCTTCAGAGAATAAGAGGTAGATGTTGAAATTTTGATGAATTGGATTGCTTTTGATTAATTTCCCGACGTTTTCCTGGGTTTTTCCTCCCTTTTACCCCATTTTCCATTCAGGTTAGATCTCTCATTAATTGGCAGTCGGCAACTGCACCTCACATGAAAGAGACGAAATCCACTTTATGGAAAAACTGGGAGGTCTCTTCCATTTGCTACTCCATTTTGTTTAGTATATACTTGTGCGACGTTGATGCTCTTGCTGAATCAGCAGCGAGTCGGTTTGGCTGGAAAAAGTGAACGTTCCTAAATAATTTTGAATATGAAATAATTTCATTCATTCATGGCTGTGTGACTGCAAATAGGCAAATTCTAAAAAGGTGAAATTTAGGGTGGACTGCACCAAAAGTTAGAGTTTAAGAATAGTAGGAGAATAGCTCTAGTTATTCTTGAGCTATTCTTCTGCTATTCTGGACCGATTATTTCGCTGCACAACTCGGAGTTTGCTGGAGAATAACTAACCTCGAGAATAACAAAGGTATAGCTTTTACTCCGCAGGTTATCACGTGCAGCTAAAGTTGGCCAATGAAAATCCACAACTTCATTCATAAATGTGAAAGAATAGCAGTGGAATAGCTGGAGAATTGTTATGCTCCTACTATTCCTGAGCTATATTTATTTCTAATGCAGATTGCAAATTTGAGCAGCAAATTTGTGTGTTCAATTTGAAATGAAATTTTGTGGGTGTGGGTAAAACACGGACCCGGACCCGGACCGGTGGGTAAAACACGGACCCGGACCCGGACTGGTGGGTAAAACCCGGACCAGGTGGGTGGGTAAAACCCGGACCAGGACAAAATATGAAATTTAACTGCTTTCACACTTGACTTTCACCTCGGGCCCGAATTTTTCGGGTCGGAGGTGCTGTAGTGACAATCTTAGTTTCGTTTGTTCTTTCATTTGACATAAATTTATATAAACGCCATGTGTGTGTGCGCGTGTGTGTGTTGCACTGCAGTTATTGCATTACGTATTAATAGTATATAAGCACAAGAGAATGTATTAATGCGCGTGAATTCTATTAATTGCTTATGTTGGGTATGTTGCAGTTATGTTTGAGCATATATGAAGGTATATATTGCCAGGCGCTACGACCACCCAGGAAAAAGATGAGAGCGCCGTAATTAAGTAAATTAGACTGAAATAATTCTTCAAGGACTTGGGTCGAAGGTCAAACTTAAGTATTGAATAGCACTGATGATTAACAGCTGCAAACATAAAAGTGCAAATAAAGGAGGATTAAGTATACTTTATAGCACACCTTAGCGTGCATTCACTGATTTATACGCACGCCGTGTGGGAAGCTCCGAGTGTGGGGCACGAGTGCGCGAAGCGCACGAGTGCCACGCACGAGGACTTCCCATGCGACGTGCGCAGTAGAAATTAGTGAACAACGCTAAGGTGTGTTGTAAAGTACTTATACAACGATTAAACCTCTCATTAATTGATGAAACCTTACTCATTTATGTTGCAGCTGACAGCTAAGTTTAGACAAATTTCAACATGAAGTGGCAGCAACTTATTGCTTGCCATGGCTGGAAGGCCTACTTTTTGGTGTTCAGCAGAGCTGTCTAGGTTCACACTGCTGTAGCATGCAGGAAACTGTATGCCACAGCAATTTAGATTAGGGACCGGCTTCCAGCGTGCAGCGTGCGTATAACTCAGTTATACGCACGCTGCACTGTGCATTATCTGATTTATATGCACAGTCTTTACATAGGAAAAGTGCAAAAGAGTTGTATAACTCAGTTTAAGGCTGAATAGGTGTAAAACTGCATAATATCAGTTACTGTATTAAGTCAGTACATAGAAGTGAACCGGTCCTTTCGGCTTTGAGGGGAGTAAAGGTTTGTAAATTGAAATAAATAAAGTAAAGTAAATAAGTAAATTAAGTAAATATTTTTAATTTTAGTAAAGGGGAAACCAAGGGGGACCAGAATTTTTTGAAAAAATTGCTGGGAACTTGCATACAGGGGCTTTCTCGGGCGCTGAGCACGAATCTGAAATCCGCGTTTTCGCTTCAGCTTTTCGTTAGCTCAACATAAGCTAAAGTTGTAAGCTTAACCTATTAGCAAATACTGACCTAACTGAAAGGCTGAAATCGAAAAAGCGGATTTCAGATTCGTGCTCAGCGCCCCAAAAAACCCCCGTATGCAAGTTTTCAGCAAAATGTTTTTCAAAACGTTTTTGGTTCCCCTTGGTCCCCCCTTACCAAACTAAAACTTATATAAAATTTTATGAAATTTAAAATTTTGTAATTTTTTAATTCATCTGCCTCCACCTATGCTAAATTTCAAGTCATTGGTCAAAAAATAGAAAGACTGTGGAGAAGGGAAATCCCATAGTTCCGAAACTTACTGATGGATTTCAAAATTGTTACAAGATTTTCCAAGTTTGGGAACGGTTAAAGTAAAAGCTTTGTTAGCGTTAGCGGCTAAAACTGGTTAGCGTCAGTCCTGGATTTCATTTATGAGACCAGTTTATAGCCAAGTCTGGTCCGGGTATGACCCACTCAGTCCAGGTCCGGTCCGGGGTTTACCCACCCAGTCCGGGTCCGGTCCGGGTTATACCCACCCAGTCCGGATCCGGTCCGGGTTTTACCCACCCAGTCCGGATCCGGTCCGGGTTTTACCCTATGATCCGGGTCCGGGTTTTACCCACCCAGTCCGTGATGAGTCCGGATTTTACCTATCCGGTCCGGGTCCGGGTCCGGGTCCGTGTTTTACCAAGGCCCAATTTTCTCCCTCTCTTCTTTCCTCAATGGTTTCCAAATTTTATTTTTCACCATAGACAGGAGTTAATAAAAGTAACAGCTTGCATTTTTAAAAAGTTTAAGATTTTCAAATTTTTCTGAAATTTGCCATAAATTTTTCTGAAATTTGCCATTATTCGCTCAAATGTTTCAAATGTTTACAAGACACAAATTTAAGCGTGTCCGCATTGGAAACGCTGCTATAATTTCTACAATACTACGATAAGCAATGCAAAGCGACGTTATTCTCGAGCTAAACCTGGTCCGAGTACGGAATAACTCAAGAATAAATTTGGCTAGTTTATGCCTGCGCTAAGCTCGAGGTTAACAAATTTTCGTTTTGTGCTGTGGAATAGCATCACAATAAGAGATATTCCTTTGCAATTCTGGAGTTATTCTTATTCCTGTGTTATTCTGTCTTGAGTCTGAATCGAAAAACGGTCTTGAGATTTGTAATGTTAGCACTGAGGAGAAGGGTAACATGGGAAAGACCGGTTTTTTTAATTTTCTCCAACGGAATCGATGATGCAGAGCGTTTTTTATTCTTGCATCAATATCGGAAAATGCTTTCTGCGATCTGTACTGAACAGCGGCTCTAACGTTAGTCATCAACGAAAAACGCCACCGTTTCACATAAGCACTGCAGATCAGGTTAGGATTATGGGCATCGTTCTCCTGGGAGGGAGGAGAGAAATGTGGAAAAGGTATGAGTTTGTTTTGGTCCGCTAATCTGTTTCAATCTACATCAAGAAAATGAGGTAAACGCGGGATAGCTGGCTGTTTCTATTAGTAAGTAAGATGTGTGATGAATAATTATGGATAATTTTCTTTTCGAAGAGACAGTTCCTTAGAAGTCTTCGGGTTTCCTATCTTAGTGCTTATTCTAATTGTGAAGATGTCGCCCTAAACTGGAGGTCGATTTCCCACTACAACAACTACACCTGTCTGTCAGGGATTGTTCACTTATATATCCTTAGTCATGCGTTAATTCCACACCCAGCCTTTCCATAAATTATTCTAAATTTGTTTAATTGGACAAGACAATGTCAAACAGAAACGGATGAGAATATCTTGAAATCTTGAAATATTTGAAATCTTTGCTGTTGGGGGGGGGGAGCGCTGAATTAAAAATTAGGATTTTCTCTAATTTGAAACAGCGATATTTGTAAGGCTCCAGGTTCACTTTTACTAAGCTGTGATTAATTTCAGCACTGTAGTTTATATCCTCCTTCACAATGGGTAAGTGTTCGATGGATGTAACATAGAAGGGTTTAAGCGGGGCGGTTCGATTTATTCTAAGATGGTTATGCTTTAGGATATTAGTTTTTCAAAGCTTTGAACGATTGGTTTCATTGGAATACGATCACTCGTTATTAAGCTCCAATGGAAAGTGTTATTGCGTCAATATATACATTTATATTTCTTTGAGAATACGTACTAAATATACACACTTTTGACAGTTAGTTTAGTATAATGAAATGCTTTTTCCAGAATTCTCAGAGATTCCAAGCAAGCATTAGCGTTTTCACATCTGCACGTACACCCTACAAATGACGCTGTGGTTTCTGTGTGTTAAGGCGGCGTGTAGATTTTAGCTACAAGCTAACATTCAAGACATCTCAGACGTAGTTTGTAGGGGGAAAATTGTTCAAGTTTGCTCCTTTAATCCTTGGGCTGTTTAAGTTTTCTTGTTATAACAGGGGTAGGACACAGAGAACACATGGCCTTAGCAATAGACATTACTGCTTTGAAAGCTTGTCTTACAAGCTCCTTTTGCTTATTGGAGTAGTTTTCAAAATGCCCAGCTGTTACTCTTACCCCTATGCTTATTTTCTCTGTACTCTTAAAAGCATTTGGTCACCGCACCCCCTCTTTCCCATTTTTCTAGTTTGCCTGAAGCGCCCCCGCCCAATTTTTGGAGCCATTAGGGTAATGATGAAATTTCATCCTGTTATATGGTATGGTTTAGACTACTCTTTGTTTTACAACTCATCACTATTTCCTGTTTGCCCTTTCGAAAATATTTTGAGCCATGAAAAATTTGACCCCAACTAACCCCCCCTCTCTTTATTGTTTAAGACGCAAATTTTTGTTCTTAAGGTTTACTTGTCAGATCAATTGAGACTATGTTAATCCGTCAATTATAGGCGTCCTGTGGTGTGAATTGGGGCGTCCATTGTCTGAAGGCAGCTGTGTTTGACCTCTGACCCAGAAATCATTTTCCTTTCCTTTAAACTGTGATTGGTAAATAAGTGATTCCATTTCTGAAAGGGCGGATGAGGGGGGACCTGCGTGCAGTTTAGTGCTAATTATCCTCACTCGAGACGATTCTTAAACGAATTTTGAGATCAGAAATAGTGTTCTATCACTTCAGTTCATTTAAATAACATATGTTTATTCGCCTGGTCATATTAGAATCCTCCCCCCTTAGTCCTCGGACTGAGTTATAGTTTAAACTAAGGACAAGAAGATAGAATTGCAATTAGTATGTCTTTGTCAGAGGGTCTGTGACAGTCATTAGCAAATCATACATCATATTATATTGCTTTCCTGTCATCTTTCTTGTATATAAAGGTGTGTAACTTTAGATCATACTGTTCCAGTCCTCCCCCTTTTCTGACTTTGTGATACTCTCTTCTGTAACTAAGCTTGTTAATTCCCTGTCTCTATGGTGTTGTGGTGTCGTATTTTGGTTTGGATAAGAATCCAATCCAATCCAAGAATCCAATTGTTACCGTTATCTTCGAAAGGATTTTGCAAATTGGGTGAGTACGTTAGATCAATTAGGTATATGTAATATATATGTCGTAGCGTCTTATATATGTATATATGTATATATATAGTATATACATATATGCATATATAATGTGCCGTTTTTTCGTGCATCAACGTTGCGCTTTAGGTTAAAGCCCTCCAATTGAATACCGTTGAAGAAATTGCTCAAATTTTAACAGTATACTGCTTAGAGATTGAAGCCAGTTTAGATACAAATTTCCTGGATTTGACGCTCTCTCATTACCTACCGCCGGTTGAAATTTGTGAAATTGAATGTCATAATTAAATTTTTGAACTGTTCTCTTCAGTTTCCGCAGCACACACTTTATGCGCGTGCTAACACTGAAATGGTTGCCAATTATTTGGCGGTTCAAGGGATAACAGGAGATATTATTAAATATTATTCGTAGCGAAGCCTACCTTAATCAGGTTTCCTGCCGTGTTTATTTATCAGTAATCAGCATCTTTCACAATTCCTATTTTCTCCTTCAGCTTGGGTTGAAAGCTTTCTGTCTGTATCTTCATAACATTACGTAGATTCGATAAACACTCGTGTGTGTTTATTGCATACGTACGTAATGTTCAAACAGCATCCACTTTCAAATCTGCCTGCCTAGCCTACTGACTGCCTAGTATTCGAAAAACACTTTCATTGAAATATTGGTGGATCTAGAGTAGGCAAGGATCCCGTTTTTCTCGGGCATACGTGTGAGAGGATTCACACCCCCCCTGAGTCGGATTTTTTGGGCAACATGCCCCAGAATGTGCCTCTTAGCATGTCTGCTGAGTGCTGACCACTGGGTACTTTTAGCACAACGTAACGTTGTGTGTTTAATTTGGTTTATGATAACTCTACTTATATCATTGCCTTGAGCCTGGTTCGGGACTGAAGCTGTCAGTCTAGGATACTGGATATTCCAGAAGTGCAGGAGCTCTCTCCTGCGACGTGTTATCATTTTAGCTGCCTGTTATCTTACTTATATATCACTGACAAATATATACGGAGCTAATATTTGAGTTGCGTAACTGGATTGGTAAGTGCCTTCGATTGCTGCAATTAAAAGCCATGGAAACAGCCTATATATAATACTATATAGTGCCTATTCTAGATTCGTTGACAGTTACACTTCTATGAGCTCCAAGTTTATAATACTAATGCATCCAGTCTCTTCATATATAGTGTTTGCAGGTATCCTCTTCGGAACGGTTAGTGTGAGTAGTGAGTACAAGTATATTCTATATATACACGTGTAAGCTAAAATTCTGTTTTTCTTTTACAACGAAAGGGTGCCTTTGGTTGACTGGTACAAACCTATTTGTCGACTCCATTTTATTTCTGAGCTTAATATGTCATCTTTTTGATTTGTTGCTTGAAAACAGTTAATCTCATGGGTCAACTCATCTTAAAATCTAGCAAAGTCAAATCCAACACAATATTTAGAACTGTGCTTACGTTGACAGATTAAGCCTTGTTTACCCGAAGAATACCCGCTTTCGACGTTTTCTTTTCGGGTACCCTTCTTTTCTTTTCTTTTTTACTTTTTCACTATTTTGAATTTGTATTCAAATTTAGCTTACTCTATGTGTTTCTCAAGTGTGTATACATTTTTCACAGGTCAGTACTTACACTGTTGCACTGAATCGCACTTATGTACTTAACTACTTAGGTAAGTAGATGTCTCATTGCATGGGGGGGGGTAACTATATATGCTCTACTTTTTGCCTGATTACGTACGCGTCACTTCTAATGTAATCTCAAAGTGTACCTTTGCCAGAAATTAAGGCTGCCTATTAATTCCTTATTTCTCCGTAGCCAGACAGATCGGAGCCTAGCAGCAATCTATTCCTGTCTCTCTTCCAAACCAATCTTTAGATAAAGAAGTAGTAGGTGCCCAAATGTGTGTAGAACTATTATTTTGTTAAAAATAAATGTCTAGTCAAGCTCCCCCTCAGGCTCCTTTCCCCCCTTTAAATGGACTACTTAATGGTTTATTTGTTTTATTAAAAGCCTGCCCCCTTTTGCTGTGTACCTTTTTCTGCCCTCCTGCATTGGGTAAAAGGGAGCCTTTTTATTTACGCTTTCTGATCAAATCTCCCCCCAATTATGCTCTGTGAGCACACGCGAGCGCACCTCAAAAATGTTCAGCTTAGTGCTAAGAGTGGGAGCAAGCCGAGACTGTGTTTTGGGCTCCTGCCCATTATGTACGTATGTATTATATTTGGTATAGTTGTGTGCGACGTGCGTGCATGGAAATCAAACTAGGCAGCTAATAGGAGCCCTCTATTTATGGAGACAAACCCAGGTTTTGGTCAATAATTTTTGGCCCTTAAAACTTTTCTCTGGGCTACACTTGAGATATTCTATGTAGGGTCTAGCAGAAGACTTACGTATTTACGTAACAGGGAACGGGTACGACAACACTTCACAAAAGTTTCTCTTTTGGCAATATGCGTATATATGTAGGTTTCTCTCGGACCCGAAACCTTTATATATAATGCATGATTTGTCCTCTTTCGTATATGTGCTGGCCTAGTAAACTTTTGAGGCATAAAATGGGGGGTTTATGCAAGACTGCGGCTAAAAGTGAGCCTACGCAGGGACAAGTGAGATATAAATTGGCCCTTGTGCTTATGTACCACCATCTTTTGAATTATCTATCGCCGGAATGAACATTGACCGAGGGGGGCCCTAGTTGGAAAAGTCCTATTTTTAGACATTACTTAAGTCTATCACTGTGAAATGGTCGTCTATAACCGTGATATTTTGTACATTCGTTACCACCGCTGTTTGCTTTGTCGGCAGTCGCTTAGCTTTGGAATTTTAATATAGGCTGGAGATTAAATTTCTCTTCACGTCTCCCCCCCCCCGCATATCATTCTGTATTAATTATTCAAAGTACTCAGTATGTGCTACACGCACCTCCTTTCTGATAAGGCGGACTCTGAGGCAAGAGTGCCGCTCGGCTCGGCCTTATGGAAAATATTTTATTCCAACTTTTGAGTTGAAGTTGAGCCTGCATAGTTTGAGTGTGAATGAGTCTCTGAAGCTAGCGTAAGGCCTAACTTAGAAGACAGATAGTCTCCTCTGTGTATGTCTATACAGAATTCAGAGCTTCTCCAGTGATTATAGTAATTATCTTGAAATACTTTTGTATCTGTTTAGTTATCCAACCAATCTGATAATCAATAGCCACCCCTCTTTAACGCACATTCAATTTTTTATCGGTTTCTATTTACTTGCTACTGCTTCCTAACTACTTTCATTAAACAGCACTTTTAGTATAATTTTCACGTTCTTGGTCGAACTTTATATGTGAATATATACAATTTGAATCCTTTCAGAACCAGAGATGCATAACTTTTTCCTGTCACTGTCTGAGTGATACTCCGGTAGGCGTACACCTTACAATTTTTCGCAATTGTCAGAAATGCTCTTCTTCGGTAGGCGCACACCTTACAAAACTGAGGGCATACTGTAAAACGCTCTACTCCGGTAGGCGCACACCTTACTAAACTGAAGGTTTACTGCAAAACGCTCTACTCCGGGAGGCGCACACCTTACAAATAGTGATTTCGTGTACTAGTGATAATATGTACTAAACTGATTGCAAACTAAAATTGCACAACTCTTACATAATAATTAATCACCGCAACATGACAAGCAGGTGTAAATGTAGTTGTCAGAACTAAATACAAAAGAAAAATATAACACAAATCGGATCAAGTAAACAATTTCCCGCCCGAATTGTCAAGTAAACTCTCTCCCCCAACGCTATAAATCTTTCCATGCTTACCCAATTTAGCTCAAATTTTGGGTTGATGCATTCCAACAAATGTATGATTGACTGGTAATCAAATTTTAAAATTTTAAAAAATTTAAATTTTTAAGTTTTTAAGGGGGGGACCAAGGGGAATCAAAAAATTTTTTGTCGTCAATTTTGCTGAAACATTGTATATAGGGGTTTTCGGGGTCGTAGAACACGAATCTGAAGTCCGTTTTTCGATTCAGCTTTTCGTTAACTCAGTATAAGCTAAAGTAGTAAGCTTAAGATGTAAGCTTGTACTGAACTAACGAAAAGCTGAATCGAAAAACGGACTTCAGATTCGTGTTCTACGACCCCGAAAACCCCTGTACACAACTTTTCAGCAAAATCGAAGACAAAAAAGTTTTCGCTTCCCCTTGGTCCCCCCTTAAAAAACTTAAAAATTTAAATTTTTTAAAATTTTAAAATTTAATTACCAATCAATCAGACATGTGTTGGAATGCATCCACACAAAATTTGAGCTAAATTGGTTACGTTTTGCTAAAGTTAACATCAAGTAAACTATCTCCCCCCCAATTGAGGCTGGGGGGGAGATTGTTTACTTGATCCCACAAATCTATTGAAAAGGTAAGTTCCGCCGTTACAGGCGCCAATTTTAGGAGAGATTTTAGGAGAGAAATTTAATTTTTCTGTATATAATTAATGGCCATTTTGCCTAACTCAGACGCATTAAGCTTACTTCATGAAAACGATGCTACTTGTCCGCTTGGAGGGTCACATGCTGGCCGGACATTTGGCTGCTTACTCTTGGTTTACTTGCCATAAGAAAACCCCTTTCAAGGACGAAAACCATGGGTTTCCCAGAAGAACAAAGCAGACTAATTGGGCGGTAATTTTCAAAACTACTACGAACTCCCTTTTTAAAAATTGGGGTAATTTTACCTTTTTTCCATTCAGTTGGAATGGTATTCTCACGAAATGATTTTGTATAACTTAGTGGCAGAGGTAGTGCAACTGAGCTGGCAAGTTTGGCTAACAAAATCTGGGGAATTCCATCTTGTCCTGAGCTATACCTTTTTGGTAAAACCATTAAATGTGCAAGAACTGTATCAATGCTAAAATCAACAGAACTTAAAAAGGTCGTAGGCTGCGGTAGTTTGCAATCAGTTTAGTACATATTATCACTAGTACAAGAAATCACTATTTGTAAGGTGTGCGCCTCCCGGAGTAGAGCGTTTTGCAGTAAACCTTCAGTTTAGTAAGGTGTGCGCCTACCGGAGTAGAGCGTTTTACAGTATGCCCTCAGTTTTGTAAGGTGTGCGCCTACCGGAGTAGAGCATTTCTGACAATTGCGAAAAATTGTAAGGTGTGCGCCTACCGGAGTATCACCCACTGTCTGTTTGATCACAACCTATGGTTAGCCTCCATTGCATCTGGTGTTCCGTTTCACTTCTAGAAGGGACAGACATATTGTATTTGCATTGGGCCAGGGCAACTATACACACATTATTGTCCCTGTGCGTTCCGTGTGTGCTTTTTGCCGACTTTCTCTCTTTCATAGATCTGTCTGAATCTGTTCAGGTTTCCATACCAATCTTGTCTCTTCTCTTCCCTCTGACAGGGGGCTTTTGTCCTTTTTCGTCCTCCTATCTCTGAACGTGAGCTACTCTTTCTCATCTACCCTTGCCTTAGCAAGCTGGTGGACGTTTGCTGGCTTGGTTGGGTTTTGTGTCTCATTCTGTCTTTGGAGGTTGCTAAGTGACATTGTCTGTTCTCCTATTGCATACCTCTAAGGCTCCAGTTCTGCCCCCCTTCCCTTCTTCTAACTTGGGGACTAGGCCTTCCAACCAACCACTTTCCTTCTGCCCTGGCTTCTAGGTATTATCTACCACCATTTGGTAGACATTCAGGATTTTTCAGAACATTCCTCCCTGAGTTAGATGCCAAGCCAACCTTCATAGCTTTTGCTTTATCATCAAGGTTGACTCCTGCCCTCTATTATGAAATTGTATCTCTGCTTTTTTCTCTGTCTGCCTTTAGGCTATGAGTACGGCCTTTTGCGACCTGCTTAGGAATCCGATTGCACAGTGATAAGTGCAACTTTTGGGTGTGGGTAAAAACCAGCCCCAGCCCCAGCCCCAGCCCCAGCCTCGCATCAGCCTAAGAAAAACCAGCCCCTTCTCTCGCTGACCACTGTATACTTTAAACTAAGGACTTCACCACATAAATACGCATATGCGAGTAGACACCATATAAGTGCATTCTCCGTCCGTATGCATTAATTGTGCATTATATACAGTCATATAAAATATACAGGTGTATTGGACATTATATTTATATGATTTTGTACAATCGGGGAGTTCAAGGGAATTTATTTCCATTCAAAGAAATTAAAGAATTTAAATTAAAGAGTTTTCAAGTTATATAATCTTTAAAAGTATACGTATATATCCGATCGAGCTTGAAAGAATTATGAAATTATTCTGATGTAAAAGAAAATGTATATAAAGTTTAGAAATGTCAAAATTTAAAATAGTAACCCTTTATTATAAACCATTTTACTGGTTCCAGTTAATTCAAATTTTGAATTCACAATTAATATGCCAAACTAATGCTAACTTAAATATTTAATAAGTTAATTTTTAATTTCAAGAATTTTAAGTTTTATATAGTTACAAATTGATCAGAAATATCTTGCTTCTGTCTCTTAAATTTCTGTGTTTATTCGTTTAATCTCCGATTATGTCCAGTTTTCAGTTAGGAGTGAGGAACAGTAAAATTGAATTTGAAGATTCAATACATAACAGAATAAAATGACTGAGAGTTTTGAAGTTTAGCATTTTTAGCGAAGGTTCATAAAGCGTACAGACTAAAAAATTTAAGTGGCAGGAAATGAAATTGTATAAATATTTGTGTAAATATTAAAGTTTCCAAGGAAAATATTGAAATTTCAAAATTTTGATCTTGTTCATTCGAATGTTTTGAATTTTGATCAGTATATACTCTGTAGGTATTATTAACGATTATATATATAACTTCAAACTCTTTAATTTCAATACTTTAATTTCTTTGAATGGAAATAAATTCCCTTGAACTCCCCGATTGTACAAAATCATATAACTATAATGTCCAATACACCTGTATATTTTATATGACTGTATATAATGCACAATTAATGCATACGGACGGAGAATGCACTTATATGCTGTCTACTCGCATATGCGTATTTATGTGGTGAAGTCCTTAGTTTAAAGTATACAGTGGTCAGCGAGAGAAGGGGCTGGTTTTTCTTAGGCTGGTGCGAGGCTGGGGCTGGGGCTGGGGCTGGGGCTGGGGCTGGTTTTTACCCACACCCCAACTTTTGTATTCATATTAATCACGAAATTGAATAAAACTGTTTGCAATTCCTTTATTTTCTTTTTCCGAGTTCTCCCATTCTTGTTTCCTTTCTCTGTGTCTGTCACATCCATATCGTTTGTATGACCTCAGCGAGTGTGTGTATGACAGCTTGTCAGTGTCCAGTTTTCCTTAACTTTCCAAACACCGATTTCTTACGTAATACGTATACATGTCCCACATATCAACAAATCCTTGTCTTTCTGACAGACTCGATTCTCGGCCCGCTCTTTTCCTTTGTATTTGTCATTTTTCGCTAGTTGATTGTCAGTTCTGTTCGGTCTTCTTGTCCTCGTTGTTGTCGCCTATCCGCTTTGCTCGGCTTAGTCATCGGTTCCAGAGCATGAATAAGCTTCTGCGTTTCGGTGACAGCTGACAATTGCCAATGAGGTAGAAAAGTTGAGCAAGAATCAAGACTAGAGAGTCTCAGTTTCTCAATCGACACTGCTGGTTCATCAGAGAGTAAAGGCAGTGCATCTGCATAGTTTAGTGCTCATTCTGATATATAATATAGGTATGTGTCCACTAAACATGTGCGTCCAAGAGGCGAAATCGTGGGGAGGCTTTTTCTGGGGTATTTTTGCCCAAAAACCGACTTACGGGAGTAGTGAGCTCTAGGTCTGGAGAGGTAATTGACCCCTTAAAGCAGATACGTCTTGCATAAACAACGTTCTATTTACTCTTGGTATTGGTAAAATAAAATATCAATTCTATGCTGGAATCTTCAACTGTACAACCTACTTGTTTTATCAGATATACAGTTCATTCATTGATATGGTTGTGTTTGTGTTTCAGGAAGAGAAGAGATCTTGATCTTTCTTTATTCTTATATCAAATATTTATTGGCCATTTATTCATCCATGTATGAGCTTAGTTTGAACAGCGAGCAGAAGTGTTGGCTCATTGCAGTAATTGAGTGTCATTGAGCAACGCTGCTGCTCCATGATCACTCAAAGCTACATTGACCGGGACAACACATTGTGATTTCTGTGAAGATTTGTGATTCAGTAATGAATACATTAATGGTGCTAATTCCAGCATGTCTGCGATTTTACCAGTGTTGGATCCTTGGTCAATGGTCATCATGTCTATTCTGTGGTAAGTTTTTTGGGTCTTTTCCAGATTACCCCCCCACCCACTCTCAAAGTTTTTAAGACTTGACCAATGGAGCTGAAATTTGGTATGGGCATGTTTTCGACCACGCTGAGTTCGAATGTCGCAAAATTTTTCGATTGCGCTAGATTCGATTTTTTCGTTTCGCAAGGGGGGACCAAGGGAAACCGAAACGCCGGTTTCGCTGAAAAGTTGCATATAAGGGTTTTCTCGGTCGCTGAACATGAATCTGAAATCAGTTTTTCGATTCAGCTTTTCGTTAACTCATCGTAAGCTTACAACTAAAGCTTATAACCTTAGCTCATATCAAACAAGCGAAATGCTGCATCGTAAAACGGACTTCAGATTCGTGTTCAGCGGCCGAGAAAACCCCTTAATGCAACTTCAGCGAAATCGGCAACAAAATGTTTTTCGGTTTCCCTTGCGAAACGAAAATTCGCATCTCGCGAAATCGAAAAATCTTGCGCTATTTGAACTCAGCGTGGTCATAAACGTACCCATACCAAATTCAGCTCAATTGGTCAAGTTTTAAGAATTTTGAGTGGTGGGGGGAATCTGGAAAAGACCCGAAATAAATATCCAGCCTGAATTCGATTCAGCAAAATCAGGGAGTTTCCGAAAAAAAACTGCCGCCAGACTCAAAAATTCGAAAGTTCGTTCATGTCATGTTTGTAAGACAGGTTTAGAGCACCGATTCCGAAATCAGGTTCAATTCGGCACAGTCAAGATCAATAAACGACATAAAAAGCTGAAAATCCAAGACATTAGGAAACTTCCAACATCTCAAACTTTGTTGCAAAATCATCCTGCCATTAACCACGATTGTTTCTAGGGTGTGGGTAAAACCCGGCCCCGGCCCCGGCGCACCTGGGTAAAACACGGCCCCGGCCCCGGCGCATGCATTTGTTTTAGGTGGGTAAAACACGGCCCCGGCCCCGGCCCCGGCACAGGGTAAAGCCCGGCCCCAATGTTTAGAAAACCCGGCGCAGTTAAACACGTG
>JASAND010007663.1:0-16785 GCA_030248195.1 Trissonchulus latispiculum | reverse complement strand
ACTCGTAAACCTGATTGACAACTTGTTTCTGACTCCAAAATAAGGTCAATATTGAGTCAGAAAGTGTTTTATATACTTAAAAACGTGTATTTCTCGCAATAATGAACACTTAGTTTCAACCAAAAATTAGGACATTTTTGAAAATATTTGCAGAATTTACCCTAAAAACGGCCAAATTTTGGCCAATTTTTCGCGTTTATGGCGCGACTCCCCCCCCCCCCAGGGGGGAGGGCCCGGGGGGCCCCAAAGCCTTTTGGGGTGGTTTGAAAAAATGGCTGGGGGGCTAGCTCGCTAGCTCCCCACCCCAAACCTCCCCCCAATTACACCTACAAAAACGGCTGACCCCACCCACCCTAATTTCGGCTACCCCTCCCCCAACTTTTTCTCAGGTATCAATCACCTATGACGGTATGGACATGAATTTCTAGTTGGAGAAACTTGGCCAGGAGATATGAGAATAGGTGTATTGCATAGTTCCCTGGAACTTTGGGTCTGGGGGGTTATATAAATCTTGGCCGACCTCCGAAATGTGATGGGGGGTCCCCCAACCCCCCCCCAGAATTCGGACCTCAAAAATTTGGAAAAATGACCAAAAAACGCAAAATTTTCCGTAATTTAGCCCTTTTTTCATCAAAACAAGGCTTGTTCCTAACGTTTTAGGCGTTTTTGCATCGCTTTAAAGTGATTTTAAGTCAAAAGTTTTGGGAAAAGTTTTCAAAAAATGACCGTTTTCGGTCAAATTTAGCTAACTTTTTGGATCCAAAAATCGTTGGAGGGGGTTCGGGAGGGTGGTTGGGGGAGGGTTAGTCAAAAAATCTGGGGGGAGGGGTAAAGTTGGTCGCGTGAAACTACATATGGGGGCTCCCCTCCCAAAATTTTCGACCAACTATACGTATACCCCCCATTTTCTGACTTATATATATATATATACCCTACCCTCTCCCAACTTTTGGCTCCCCCCCGAACCCCCCAACTGCAAAAACGCCTAAAAGATTAAAAAAAGGCTAAATTACAGAAAATTTTGCTTTTTGGCCATTTTTCGAAATTTCTGAGGTCCGAATTCGAGGGGGGTTGGGGTAGGGGGTAGGGTAGCCCAAAGTTGGGGGAGGGTAAGTAAAAAAATCTTGGGGGCGTAGAGTTGGTCGAACATTTCGGGGGATACCCCCAAACCCCCCCCCCAAGGAAACTATATGCCTGGAAGGGGGGTGGGTAAATCTTGGCCGACCTCCGAAATGTGATGGAGGGTTTTTAGCCCTTCAATTCAAAAATCTGACCATTTTTAGCTAACTGTTTGGGTCCAAAAATCGTTGGGGGGGTGCGGGGAGGGTAGCCAAAAGTTGGGGGAGGGTAAGTAAAAAATCTGGGGTTAAATTTGGTCTAATATTTTGGGGAGGGGAGGGGACCCCCCCAAGGAAACTATGGTAACCCCCCCAGCCATTGTCCAACCCCCCTCCCCGGGGGGTAGTCACGCCGGTGGCGCCAAAAGTTCCCACAAATTGCGCATTTTTAGGTTAAATTTTGCAAAAGTCCAAATTTTTGGTTTAACGTGTTTATTATCGCGAGACATACGTATATAGACGTCGGGGAAAAAAACCAACCCGCAAGTGGTGGGGAAAAAACCAACCTCCCGTTTGGGCGATGGGGATGAGCTAGCGGGCTCAAATTTTGCATGCAAGTTGGTAGGGCTACTTTTGAGCATTTTGTGACATTTTGAAAATTTTGGCATTTTTGACCCCCCAAAAATTCAAAATTTGCCTATTTTTGAAGGCCTGTAAACAATTTTCCATAGCAGTTAGATAATAACTTTTAATAGTTTCTATGAGAACAACATGTGCTCTTTCCAAAAATGTCGGTCTCGCCTTCCTGCGACGCTTGGCAAGCTGCCAGCAGAATTTTTACAAAATGGGGGAAAACCAAGGGGTGGGAAAAAACCAATTTTTGCTTTTGCTGCCAAACTCCCAAAAATGGTTCTTAGTTGCTCAAAAGGCATCCACATAGCAAGTTTAATGCGTTCTTTCACGTGAACAGCTCAAAATTGCATTTGGACTTGGCAATTTTGTGTTAGCCGCTAAAAACCTCATTTCGGCGGATCGGCTGTTTGGCTCAGCTAAAGCGGCCAAAAAGTACTCTGGGACAAAGAAATACGCGAAAAAACACTGAAACAACGTTTATTTTAATTTATTTCATCAAATTTCGGAAGATTTACAAATTTTTGCATTTTAACATAGAAACTGGCAAATTTGATGAAACCTAGCCAGTTGATGCTGCAAATATTGATGTTTGATTTTCTCACTTATACGGAATATCGCAAAAATAAGTGCAGATATGAAGTCAGCGACGCCGATTTAACCGGTTGCATGCATAAAATCGCTAATATGAGTTACCCTGGCCGAAGTCTGGGGTTGGTTTTTTCCCATCGGTTGGTTTTTTCCGCCATTGGTTTTTACCCCGGCTAATTAACCGTTAATTACTAATTAACGACAGGACATAGAGAGGCGATTTATATACCAAAATGACAGTCTAGACAGGGCTTGATAAGAAAGTAATTTATAGCCGGATTGCTCCACTGGGTAGTTCTGCAGAGTCCAAAAAGTGACTACCTTGGTTTTTTTCCCCGACCTCTATATACACGGTCATAGCGGTTTTATGGGCTTCTAGACTCAATGTTGGCATTCAAGTTTTCGAGTTTAAAAACACTGTCTATATACATATACATACTATATACAAGTAACAAAAATGCTCCGCACAAAAGGGGATAATATGTGTGTTGGGCCTATGTCTATCCTTTATATTCCGGTTGAGAAAGGCATAAATCCGACACCGCAAAAGTTGCTCAGCTCACTTAGGGCTTTCATTTGGTACCAAATTTGACCACCTTTGAAAACTTTCATTTTTGACCGAAAATCGCCTAAATCCCCACCCCACCCCACCACAGCACTCTACAGCCACTTTGAGCATGCGGTTCTATGACAAAAGTTGCTCAGCTCGCTTAGGGCTTTCATTTGGTACCAAATTTGACCACTTTTGAAAACTTTCATTTTTGACCGAAAATCTCCTAAGTCCCCACCCCACCCCACCACAGCACTCTACAGCCACTTTGAGCATGCAGTTCTATGACAAAAGTTGCTCAGCTCGCTTAGGGCTTTCATTTGGTACCAAATTTGACCACTTTTTAAAAATTTCATTTTTGACCGAAAATCGCCTAAGTCCCCTCCCCACCCCACCACAGCACTCTACAGACACTTTGAGCATGCGGTTCTATGACAAAAGTTGCTCAGCTCGCTTAGGGCTTTCATTTGGTACCAAATTTGACCACTTTTGAAAACTTTCATTTTTGACCGAAAATCGCCTAAGTCCCCACCCCACCCCACCACAGCACTCTACAGACACTTTGAGCATGCGGTTCTATGACAAAAGTTGCTCAGCTCGCTTAGGGCTTTCATTTGGTACCAAATTTGACCACTTTTGAAAAATTTTATTTTCGACCACTTGACCCCCCACCCGACTGACCCTTCAAACGGCAAAGTGGAACCAGCCCAGCAAAATAGGTACGTCGGACGGCAAAACGGATACCAGGAATGAGCTGGGCACACCAGAAAACCCCTATAGACAAAGTTTTGAGAGGCCAGGTAAAGCCTACTATGGACCTCCAGGAAGCGGTTTCCGACTTGACCCTTCCGACGGCAAAGTGGAACCAACCCAGCAAGATGGGTGGGTCTGACGGTAAAACTGACTGCGGGAATCGATTCTCCGTGCCAGAAAACCATTGTATGGAAGATTTGAGCGTTCAAAGTTAAATAGATAGCGAGAAATTTCGATTTTTCATTTTTCGAATTTTCGCCATCTTTGACGGGCCACTGTGGTCGCTAGGGAAGTGATAGAGAAACGCAACCTGGACCGTTAGTTAGTTCAATATATGTACTTTCTGAATATAAAAAGAAATCAGCTCCAGCTCGTAACGTTCGAGCTGAGCGACGACCACAAAAATGGTCACTTTTCGCTATGAGCCGACTTTGCGGCGCCACTGCGGCGCTGTGGCGCAGCTGCGGCATAAAAAAAGTTGTGATTCTTAAATTCTTTAGAGGGTACTACTGAACCCCACTAGCCCTTTAAGGTTGGCCCACCGCTGCAGATCACGTGAAAGCGGCGAACATTATGTACAATACAACCATCAAATAGGAGAAACCGGAAAAAAAAAAAAAAACATCGCCGCCATAACCGGTCCGGGGGCGCAACTTTTTAACGGTAAGTGATACGGGGCTGAAGCTTCACAGACATACTAAACTCGATGTGCTCTACAATTTGCGCACGAAATCTGCGCAGGATCTGCGCAGGATTCTGCGCAACTACTGCGCAGCTTATTTTTACACTGTCTCCAGCCACTTTTCACACATATTATAGGGGTCGCTGCCGCGACACACTATGATATATATATATATATATATATACCATATATATATATATATATATATATATATATATATACAGTTAAAAACTTGTATTCCTCGCAATGATAAACACTTTAAGCCAATAATTTGGAAAATTTTGAAAAATTTTGCAAAATTTACCCTAAAAGTACCCAATTGCTGGCCGGCTTGCGGTTCTATGACAAAAGTTGCTCAGCTCGCTTAGGGCTTTCATTTGGTACCAAATTTGACCACTTTTGAAAACTTTCATTTTTGACCGAAAATCGCCTAAGTCCCCACCCCACCCCACCACAGCACTCTACAGACACTTTGAGCATGCGGTTCTATGACAAAAGTTGCTCAGCTCGCTTAGGGCTTTCATTTGGTACCAAATTTGACCACTTTTGAAAAATTTTATTTTCGACCACTTGACCCCCCACCCGACTGACCCTTCAAACGGCAAAGTGGAACCAGCCCAGCAAAATAGGTACGTCGGACGGCAAAACGGATACCAGGAATGAGCTGGGCACACCAGAAAACCCCTATAGACAAAGTTTTGAGAGGCCAGGTAAAGCCTACTATGGACCTCCAGGAAGCGGTTTCCGACTTGACCCTTCCGACGGCAAAGTGGAACCAGCCCAGCAAGATGGGTGGGTCTGACGGTAAAACTGACTGCAGGAATCGATTCTCCGTGCCAGAAAACCATACCTGTATGGAAGATTTCAGCGTTCAAAGTTAAATAG
Source organism: Trissonchulus latispiculum (assembly GCA_030248195.1). Lineage (NCBI taxonomy): Eukaryota > Metazoa > Nematoda > Enoplea > Enoplida > Ironidae > Trissonchulus > Trissonchulus latispiculum. The sequence continues at coordinate 11,636 of JASAND010007663.1, read as the reverse complement.
ATAGCGAGAAATTTCGATTTTTCATTTTTCGAATTTTCGCCATCTTTGACGGGCCACTGTGGTCGCTAGGGAAGTGATAGAGAAACGCAACCTGGACCGTTAGTTAGTTCAATATATGTACTTTCTGAATATAAAAAGAAATCAGCTCCAGCTCGTAACGTTCGAGCTGAGCGACGACCACAAAAATGGTCACTTTTCGCTATGAGCCGACTTTGCGGCGCCACTGCGGCGCTGTGGCGCAGCTGCGGCGCAAAAAAAGTTGTGATTCTTAAATTCTTTAGAGGGTACTACTAGACCCCATAGCCCTTTAGGTTGGCCCACCGCTGCAGATCACGTGAAAGCGGCGAACATTATGTACAATACAACCATCAAATAGGAGAAACCGGAAAAAAAAAAAAAACATCGCCGCCATAACCGGTCCGGGGCGCAACTTTTTAACGGTAAGTGATACGGGGCTGAAACTTCACAGACATACTAAACTCGATGTGCTCTACAAGTTGCGCACGAAATCTGCGCAGGATCTGCGCAGGATTTTGCGCAGCTTCTGCGCAGCTTATTTTACACTGTCTCCAGCCACTTTTCACACATATTATAGGGGTCGCTGCCGCGACCCCTATGATATACCCTACCCTCTCCCAACTTTTGGCTCCCCCCCGAACCCCCCAACTGCAAAAACGCCTAAAAGATTAAAAAAAAAAAGAATAAATTACAGAAAATTTTGCTTTTTGGCCATTTTTTCGAAATTTCGGCGGTCCGAATTCGCGGGGGGTTGGGGTTGGGGGTAGGGTAGCCCAAAGTTGGGGGAGGGTAAGTAAAAAAATCTTGGGGGCGTAGAGTTGGTCGAACATTTCGGGGGATACCCCCAAACCCCCCCCCCCCAAGGAAACTATATGCCTGGAAGGGTGGTTGGTAAATCTTGGCCGAACTCCGAAATGATATGGAGGGTTTTTAGCCCTTCAATTCAAAAATCTGACCATTTTTAGCTAACTGTTTGGGTCCAAAAATCGTTGGGGGGTTCGGGGAGGGTAGCCAAAAGTTGGGGGAGGGTAAGTAAAAAATCTGGGGTTAAATTTGGTCGAAAATTTTGGGGAGGGGAGGGGACCCCCCCAAGGAAACTATGGTAACCCCCCCAGCCATTGTCCAACCCCCCTCCCCGGGGGGTAGTCACGCCGGTGGCGCCAAAAGTTCCCACAAATTGCGCATTTTTAGGTTAAATTTTGCAAAAGTCCAAATTTTTGGTTTAACGTGTTTATTATCGCGAGACATACGTATATAGAGGTCGGGGAAAAAAACCAACCCGCAAGTGGTGGGGAAAAAACCAACCTCCGTTTGGGCGATGGGGATGAGCTAGCGGGCTCAAATTTTGCATGCAAGTTGGTAGGGCCCATCCCACCTACCACACCAAATTTGAGCTAAATCGGACCACTTTTGAGCATTTTGTGACATTTTGAAAATTTTGGCATTTTTGACCCCCCAAAAATTCAAAATTTGCCTATTTTTGAAGGCCTGTAAACAATTTTCCATAGCAGTTAGATAATAACTTTTAATAGTTTCTATGAGAACAACATGTGCTCTTTCCAAAAATGTCGGTCTCGCCTTCCTGCGACGCTTGGCAAGCTGCCAGCAGAATTTTTACAAAATGGGGGAAAACCAAGGGGTGGGAAAAAACCAATTTTTGCTTTTGCTGCCAAACTCCCAAAAATGGTTCTTAGTTGCTCAAAAGGCATCCACATAGCAAGTTTAATGCGTTCTTTCACGTGAACAGCTCAAAATTGCATTTGGACTTAGCAATTTGTGTTAGCCGGTAAAAACCTCATTTCGGCGGATCGGCTGTTTGGCTCAGCTAAAGCGGCCAAAAAGTACTCTGGGACAAAGAAATACGCGAAAAAACACTGAAACAACGTTTATTTTAATTTATTTCATCAAATTTCGGAAGATTTACAAATTTTTGCATTTTAACATAGAAACTGGCAAATTTGATGAAACCTAGCCAGTTGATGCTGCAAATATTGATGTTTGATTTTCTCACTTATACGGAATATCGCAAAAATAAGTGCAGATATGAAGTCAGCGACGCCGATTTAACCGGTTGCATGCATAAAATCGCTAATATGAGTTACCCTGGCCGAAGTCTGGGGTTGGTTTTTTCCCATCGGTTGGTTTTTCCGCCATTGGTTTTTACCCCGGCTAATTAACCGTTAATTACTAATTAACGACAGGACATAGAGAGGCGATTTATATACCAAAATGACAGTCTAGACAGGGCTTGATAAGAAAGTAATTTATAGCCGGATTGCTCCACTGGGTAGTTCTGCAGAGTCCAAAAAGTGACTACCTTGGTTTTTTTCCCCGACCTCTATATACACGGTCATAGCGGTTTTATGGGCTTCTAGACTCAATGTTGGCATTCAAGTTTTCGAGTTTAAAAACACTGTCTAATGTTAAAATTAGAAAATGATTTCACGTTTTTCGGCATTAGCAATGGCTGAAAATGTGATTTTTGGCATACAAATTGAAAATTTTTTGGGGAGGTCTAAAAAGGACCCCCCCCCAATTGCGGGTGGTGGGGGCCCCACCCCCAAATCCCCGTTACTCCTAATAGAATAATAATACCACCTTTTTTGGGCTAGAGAAAACCCAGCCTATGGCGGCCGCCCCCCCCCTCCAAGTGCGCCCCTGAAACCACCCCCAAAATTTCGTGGGGTCTCCGGGGGGGCAGGGTATTTTTTTAGGGATTTTTTTCCGGGGGGAGGCTTCCCGGGGGCCCCCCCCCCCGGGCCCGGGGGGGGGAAGAAATTTTCGGGGGGGGGAAAAATTTTTTTGCCAAAATGAGCCAAAAAATGGTATATATTTTTTGGCGTATTTTGCATGGTGCAACACTAAAAGTTCTCAAAAATGCCAGGATTTAAGGTATAAATAGCCATTTTTACGAAAAAATCTCCGGCGAAGCCGGAAAATTTTTGAAAATTTGACCATTTTGGAAAAAATGTAGACCTCATTAAGGGGGCAGACCAAAATCCCGGGGGGGGCGATTTCGGGGGGGGGGGAAGGCATTTTCGGGGGGGGGGAAGGTCAATTTCGGGGGGGGCCCCGCCCCCCCCTGTAAAAAAAACCCAGGGGGGGGTAGTTCAGGGCACCTGTACTATTCCTATTTTTCCCCATATTTTTCATTCGAGTATTATATATATACATGTATATATACTATTTTTCCTTTTTTTGCCTAAATACCTATAGTCAAGCGGGAAAAACCCCACTTTTTCTTTTTTGGTCCAGAACTTTCGACTGGTTTGGGCTAGCACGACTTTGATACTATACGTATATACATGTATATATTTATATGATAGTGATGGGCACTGGATCCGGATGTCCGGATAATATCCGATTTGAGAAAAATTTCCGGATATCCGTGTACATTTCAGGCAAAGTAATGAAAAATTAGCAAATTTTTGACAAAAATTTAAAAATTTTTAAAGTATATATTTTTCAAAAATTTCTCTGAAATTATTTTTGAAACCAAGGTTGTGGCTTGATTGCATAATAGAAATTCACAGCATACCGAAAAATTGACAGAAAAATTGAAAATTTAACTGCAAAATGGAAAAATTTTCGTGAACCTAAGTTTGGTATAAGCGGATAACCGGATATCCGGAATTCCGTTAACGCAAAATAGGCGGATATCCGGATATGAAAAAAATATCCGGTGCCCATCACTAATATTTAATCTGGCATTTTTTAGGGTTTTGAAAGTGGGGGGGCTTCGCCCCCCCCCCTAGGGGAGGGGGAAGTGGGGGGGCGAGCCAAAGGTAAAAAATATATATATATATACCGAAATTTTTAGCTAAAAATTAGCATTTTACCCAAAAAATCGCTGTTTTTAAGCTTAAAATGAGCTTATAAGTCTATAAATTAACTAAAAAATGAGAAAATTTTTGAAAATTTGACCTCAAAAAGATACGTAATTTTTGACAATTTTGGGCGACCCCCAAAAACGTGGGTGGGAGCTTGATGCAAAGTGGGGAGGGGCGTAAGTGGGGGGGGGGGGCTCCGAAAAGTGGAGGGGGAACCAAAAAGTGGGGGGGGGGCCTCCACCCCCCCCCACCTCCACTAAAAAATGCCAGTTTAATTAGGGTTTGCCCTAATCTTTCGAATGAGGTATATATAGTTTGTCTCTCTAGGCCCTGTCGTTATGGAGACATTAAAGTTTTCCGTGTCGGGGAAAAAACCCAATGCGGAGAAAAAACCCATCGGAGGGAAAAAAACCCACCCGGATTTTTTGCTGGAAGCGTGCCAGAAAAATTTTGACGGTGCCATTCGAAAGAGCGGGTTGTTTTTAGTAGGTCTACATCGAAAAATACCAACATTTTTGAAAAATTTTCAGGAAAAATTGAATTTTGAAAATTTTGTATATTATAGGGGAGCGCGAGAGCGCTCCCCTATAATATGGGTGTAAAAGGCTCAGTGCGGCCCTTGGAGACCTCAGCACGACCTATAACTAACTATAGATAACTTGCAATAGCCTGAAATTCTGCAGGCAACAGCGGAATAGCATTAGAAATTGTGCCGTGTAAGTCTCCTTCTTTGGCATTGACGTTTGAGTCTGAAGACTGAAGTGCAGCACGGCCTATCACAAGCAACAGACAAAGAGCAATCGCCTGAAACTTTGTATACAAGTACGGAAGAGCATTGCAAATCGTGTCTTATAAGTTTCCTTCACTAACAGTAAAGTTTGCATTTGGTTTTACTGCAGTAGAGTGCTATATGCTATATACAGTAACTAAAACTATTGCAGCCATGGGTACTGGATGTTGGATTTCTTTCAAAATAGAGAAAAAGGAAGAAATTGGAACTTGTCAAGCTTCTTTTTTTTCTGTACTTTTCGGTTGACGATTAATGATTGGCGGAATTTTTAAAGTTTCTTTCACACAGCTTTAACGTTTTTGCTTTTTACTGAGAACCTTAAAAATGAAATAGAACAAGAATAAAAATGCTCCGGTGGAGCATGAAAAATGCAATATGGGTGACATTAGGTTGTAAATGGACAGAGGACTAGGTTTTAAAACGTTAATATGGGAGGGGCAGGTTGTAAATGCCAGGAGGACTAGGTTAAAAGCGCACTAATATGGACCAGCTTCGCTGAACAACCCATCTTCGCGGTCACTCATGCTCCACTCCACATGACATACGAGTTAAATCCTGCATTCTTCAACTTTCAAAGCAAGCGGGACGATTTTAAAATATTAAAGCTTATTCCAAATAAACAATGCAGTTCTGGTAGAAAGGTGTTCAAGGTGTTTTTTCTGCAGTGTCAGCGCAGAATCTTGTATTAAGTTGATGCGAAAAGCAGTTGACATTATGTACGTGTATCATTAAGTTGTATAATAAAGGAGCACGACCACATATACTTGCAGGCCGTGCTGACATATCGTACAATTTTTCGAAGAACTGCCAATATCAACAGCAAGCAGCAGCCGATAGAAACTCTGGACAGTTTTTGCGAATATGGGTTGTTCAGCGAAGCTGGTCCATATTAGTGCCCTTTTAACCTAGTCCTCCTGGCATTTACAACCTGCCCCTCCCATATTAAGTTTTAAAACCTAGTCCTCTGTCCATTTACAACCTATGTCACCCATATTGCATTTTTCATGCTCCACCGGAGCATTTTTATTCTTGTATATATATGTATACAGTGGCGTAGATAGGTCTTTTCTTCGGGGGGGGGGCGGATCTTTGGCAAGTCGGGGGGGGGGTGTGCTTAAACAGGCAAATTTTGGAAATTTTTGAAATTTGCTTACTTTTTGAATTTTAAGCGTCCTATAACATAGAAAACGTGTTTTCATTGCATTTATATAAAGCCAAACCGAACCCATTTTAGTGAAAAATTCGCTATTTTTACGAAATTGAAAAATTTGGCTTGAAATGGCACCATTCCGGATTTCGGCCACCTGGACCACAAATAATGGACAGATGCTAGGTAAAACCTATATACTAATAATTTAATTAATAGACTCTTTTGAGCACACGTATAGTCAAGCTGGAAAAAAACCCACTTTTCAGATTTTTGGGCAGAACTTTTTAATGGTTTGACATGAATGAATGATGGAATGAAATGAACAACCGCCCCACAGTACGCAAACATTTCTACACATATATACGTAGGTTGGTACACGTATATTATGTTTGCAATCTGCACTGTGGACCCACCACGTAGACTGCACCTGTCCGCCCCTAGTCCCTACTATTCACAGCAACAAGATATATCGAAATCATTATCAAAAGTCATTACTATATAATGCATACGTAAATACCGTTCACTCTTTCGTAAGACACACAGCTACTCAATGCCCCTCGGACAAGTGCAGTCTACAACTTTTGATTAATTTCATAATTTATTCAGCAAGAGCATTTCCTCATATAGTATAGACTTTTTAGTTAGTGATAAAATTTATCTGTAGAAGTCTTTAAAAAACTGCACTAAGAAGAAAAAATTTTATATACGTCATTAATTGTGACTTTCAATTTTCCAATGAATGGTCTATGCACATAGTAAAATTTCAGTTTATAATAAAAATTCTTATATATATACTGAGTATATATATATATACTATATAATTTACCAACTTAAAGTTAGTCCGAAACTCACTAAAAGAACGAAATGTCAGAAAATCTGTAAAACGGATTTTCTGGATCAAAAGTTTTCCCCTTGCGTCGGTATGCTGCATCTCGCCTACCTACCCATAACTATATACCTTGGTGGGATCTAAACCGCACAAGCTACGAATACCTGAACCAGAACATGAAAACCAGACATATCGAAATGCTGATTATACAGGTAGCTAGGCCTAGTCGTAAGCTTTCTTATGAGCTATAGAACACCTCTCTAGGGTGTGCCGTTAGCGAGAAAAATTGTCCCAAACTGGCGGGAAAAACCCACTGCGGGAAAAAACCCATATGCGGGGAAAAAACCCATATGCGGGGAAAAAACCCACCCCAAAAAATTTTTGCCAAGTTGCCAGGAGCATTTCTAACCATTCCAAATGAAAGAGCGGGTTGTTTTTAGTACAACTGCATCAAAATATATATATTAGTTTTTGTACTAAAATTGTGGTCATATGGTCATTTGAAAGTGTTGTATCTTTAACACATAAACATTTTGAAAAACACATATAGTCAAGCGGGAAAAAACCCACTTTTCAGATTTTTGGCCAGAACTTTTTACTGGTTTGAGATATTGAAATACTGACTATGCAGGCTGCTAGGCCTAGTCGTAAGCTTTCTTATGAGCTATAGAACACCTCTCTAGGGTGCGCCGTTAGTGAGAAACAATATCCCAAACTGGCGGGAAAAACCCAATGCGGGAAAAACCCATATGCGGGAAAAAACCCACCCCGAAAATTTTTTGGCAAGTTGCCAGGAGCATTTCTAACCGTTCCAAATGAAAGAGCGGGTTGTTTTTGTAGTTTTTGTAGAAATTAGTTTTTGTATTAAAATTGAGGTCATATGGTCATTTGCACTAGCGTAGCCAGAAAAAAATTTCGGAGGGGGGCAAGCTAAAAATGCTCTGAAACTTCTACCGCAACTAAACAGTTGGTGGAAATTTTCAGGCAAAATCTGGAGGTTTTTGAGATATTTCCGTCGAAAAGTAGCGCCGCAGGCGAAAATTTTTCAAAATATTTATTCGCGCTGCTGCTACTCGTTAAAAATTTTTCTTTTGTCTCCAATTTCGGGGGGGGGCCTGCCCCCCTCGCCCCCCCCCCTGGCTACGCGCCTGGTCATTTGAAAATGTTGTATCTTTAACACATAAACATATGCAAATTTTGAAAATTTTTTAAAATTGTTTATTTTCGGCAGTTTAAGCATCCTATCGTGTAGAAAACGTGTTTTCTTGTATATATTTAGAGCCAAACTAGACCCATTTTACTGCAAAAATAAGCATTTTTGGTCAAAATTGAAATCTTGGCTTGAAATGGCACCGTGTCCGATTTAGACACCCTGGACCACCCATAACAGTACGAACCCAGGTAAAACCTATACCATTTTAATCTATAGGCTCTAATGTATATATGTATTGGTTTGACCTTTCCGGTCAAAGGTTAGAAAAAATTTAATTTTGAAAAGTGGGTTTTTTCCCGCCAACTCCAGGTCACCCCCAGGTCGCACCGGAGGGGTCAGAGCAGTGTGGCATATATCATCATGAAGCGCAACAGATGCCCTACAGGTATATACATATAATCCGCTTTGGTCTAAGTCTTTCCAGTAGTTCAGGGTGGCCCGGCAAACTTTGCCAAATTTCGGCACTTGGTTGGTCGGACCCAAATTTCCAAAAATTTCCAAAAAATTTGCTGGGAACCAGTGGGGTGGGAGTGACAATAATACACCCTCCTGGGTTATTTTGGATGCTCTTCAAGATAGGCTTTAAAATCCTAGATAGCTCATAGCGGTAACCCCACACTGGGGGTGGGTTTTTTCCCGCATTGGCGAGTGGGTTTTTTTCCCGCTTGACTATAAATTTTGGAAATTTTTAAAAATTGTTTATTTTCGGCAGTTTAAGCATCCTATCGTGTAGAAAACTTGTTTTTCTTGTATTTATAGCCAAAGTAGACCCATTTTAAGGCAAAAATAGCATTTTTGGTCAAATTTGAAAATTTGGCTTGAAATGGCACCGTGTCCGATTTAGACCCCCTGGACCATCCATAACAGTACGAGCCAAGGTAAAACCTATATATATATATATATATATATACCAATTTAATCTATATGCTCTATTAAACAAATGTATGTATTGGTTTGACCTTTCTGGTCAATGGTTAGAAAAAATTTAATTTTAAAAAGTGGGTTTTTCCCGCCGTGGGTTTTCCCCCGCCAACTCCAGGTCGCACCGGAGGTGTCAGAGCAGTGTGGCATATATCATCATGAAGCGCAATAGATACCCTACAGATACATATAATCCGCTTTGGTCTAAGTCTTTCCAGTAGTTCAGGGTGCCCCCCGGCAAAGTTTGCCAAATTTCGGCACTTGGTCGCTGGCATTTTTTTAGGGTTTTGAAAGTGGGGGGGGGGCTTCGCCCGCCCCCCCCCCCCCTAGGGTGGGGGAAGTGGGGGGGGGGGGGCTAGCCAAAAGTAAAATATACCGAAATTTTTAGCGAAAAATTATCATTTTTAAGGTAAAAACGCAAAAAATCGCTGTTTTTAAGCTTAAAATGAGCTTATAAGTCCATAAATTAGCTAAAAATTGAGAAAATTTTTGAAAATTTGACCTCAAAAACCTAATTTTTTGACACTTTTGGGCGACCCCCAAAAAAGTGGGTGGGGGCTTGCCGAAAAGTGGGGGGGGCGAAAGTGGGGGGGGCTCCGAAAAGTGGAGGGGGGAACCGAAAAGTGGGGGGCCCCCCCACCCCCCCCACTAAAAAAATGCCAGGGTCGGACCAAAATTTGCAGGGAAGCATAGGGAGCTACCATAATTGTATACACCCTCCAGGGTTATTTTGGATGCTCTTCAAGATAGGCTATTAAAATCCTAGATAGCTCATACCGGTAAGCCCACACTGGGGGTGGGTTTTTTCCCGCATTGGCGAGTGGGTTTTTTCCCGCTTGACTATATTTGTTTATTTAAGGTTTCCTGCTAATGGTTTCAAAAATATTCAATTTTGAAAAATGGGTTTTTCCCGCCGATTGGTTTTTTCCCCGCCAACTCTAGGTCACCCCCAGGTCGCCGCACCGGAGGGGTCAGAGTGGTATGGCATACATCATCGATCGCGAAGCGCAACACTTACCCTACATGTACATATATGTAATCCGTTTGGTCTAGGTCTTTCCAATAGTTCAGTGTGGCCCGGCAAAGTTTGTCAAATTTTGGCACTAAGAAGAACCAAAATTTTCGAAAATTTAAAAGTCCCAAAAAAATTGCAGGGAAGCAGCGGGAGCAACTTTTTTTATTGTATCAATTTCGAAATTTCGCAATTTTTTGAAAATTTCACAACTTTTTTATATACATACGAGCTCTGCATAATATATAAAGTTCCTTAAGAATTCTTGGCCTTGAGTAGAAATTTTCAGTTATCTCGTTATGACAATTAAACGTGTTTCAGATGCTTTTTGAAGAAAATTTCAAATACTTTTCGCGCCGTCGGCTCGTATTTCTACATCTGTTAACACATTTCCGACTTAGAATATGTAGTAACAGTTTATGCAATGAAATTCGTTTAGCATTAACAAATTTCCTAAAGTGGTCTGAAGAAGTCATATATAGAGGTCGGGGAAAAAAACCAACCCGCAAGTGGTGGGGAAAAAAAACCAACCCCCCGTTTGGGCGATGGGGATGAGCTAGCGGGCTCAAATTTTGCATGCAAGTTGGTAGGGCCCATCCCACCTACCATACCAAATTTGAGCTAAATCGGACCACTTTTGAACATTTTGTGACATTTTGAAAATTTTGGCATTTTTGACCCCCCAAAAATTCAAAATTTGCCTATTTTTGAAGGCCTGTAAAAAATTTTCCATAGCAGTTAGATAATAACTTTTAATAGTTTCTATGAGAACAACATGTGCTCTTTCCAAAAATGTCGGTCTCGCCTTCCTGCGACGCTTGGCAAGCTGCCAGCAGAATTTTTACAAAATGGGAAAAAAAACTAAGGGGTGGGAAAAAAACCAATTTTTGCTTTTGCTGCCAAACTCCCAAAAATGGTTCTTAGTTGCTCAAAAGTCATCCACATAGCAAGTTTAATGCGTTCTTTCACGTGAACAGCTCAAAATTGGATTAGGACTTGGCAATTTTGTGCTAGCCGGTAAAAACCTCATTTCGGCGGATCGGCTGTTTGGCTCAGCTAAAGCGGCCAAAAAGTACTCTGGGACAAAGAAATACGCGAAAAAACACTGAAACAACGTTTATTCTAATTTATTTCATCGAATTACGAAAGATTTACAAATTTTTGCATTTTAACATAGAAACTGGCAAATTTGATGAAACCTAGCCAGTTGATGCTGCAAATTTTGATGTTCGATTTTCTCACTTATTATAAGGAATATCGCAAAAATAACTGCAGATATGAAGTCAGCGACGCCGATTTTACCTGTCGCATGCATAAAATCGCTAATATGAGTTACCCTCACCGAATACTGGGGTTGGTTTTTTTTCCCATCGGTTGGTTTTTTTTCCCGCCATTGGTTTTTTTTACCCCGGCTAATTAACCGTTAATTACTACTCGAAAGACAGGACCTAGAGAGGCGATTTATATACCAAAATGACAGTCTAGACAGGGCTTGATAAGAAAATAATTTATAGCCGGATTGCTCCACTGGGTAGTTCTGCAGAGTCCAAAAAGTGACTACCTTGGTTTTTTTTCCCCGACCTCTATATACTACAGCAACATATTATGTTCTCAACAACAGGATCGACCCTGGACACATGTTTGCTGGGTTTTCGTACGCCTCTGTCTATCATGATTCCTCCAAAAAGTTTGGTTGCACTCTTCAGGGATATCTTACGTAGTGCCGTCTCTTCAAGTTCGCCCCCTCCTAAAGTACTCTTCCCAAAACATATTAGGGGGAGCGCGTTAGCGCTCCCCCTAGAATAGGGAAAATTTGACGCAATGTGTATAATCTGGACATTGTTTGGCCTGGGGCCAAAAGAGGAGTGGACCG
>JASAND010007662.1:0-17521 GCA_030248195.1 Trissonchulus latispiculum | reverse complement strand
GTGGGATCATTTTGCCTTACAATGCCTTCAAACACAGTTTCAAATTTTGAAAAATTACAATATTTTGGTAAATTTGGCATAAAAATGTCTGGTCAATTTCATGATTGGCCTTCTGATGACTACCAGCAAGGCAAAGCAGGGAGCTCTTTAAGGTGCTGGTATCGCTTTGTGTAAATGTAACCTTATGAGGCTCCAATTTTTATGATGAAAGTTGATGAAACTTTCCTAATATGGTGCTCTTTAACATTCTGGGACCAGTCCCGAATTTTTAAGCGAAAAATAGAAATCTTTGGTTTTTGCCACTATTCTCTCAAAGGTTCGTTATAAAAGAGAAGGAGGTATAAATAGCACAGTGATAATACTACATCCATAAACAAGAGGACTAATTAAGGGTACGTAGTACTAGATGCCTACATGAAATACATCTGATTGGTTGATATAAATGGAAAGAGGTCACCGAAATGAACATATTTGCTTATCCGACCTTTGAGCTAGCAGTTAAGGGGAGTCCATCATGAAGAATTTTTAGATCACGGATTTCGTTCATTTTCGCACATAAACTAACCACATATGTCGGGCATATCAAGTTCAAAATTTGAGTTGTTTCGTTCAGTTCTTCGCAATTTCGAGCCATCAATTGTGTGCAATGAGAGGGTACGAGAGTTTTGCAGCCAACTGAAGCAAATTTTCGCAAGTCAACTTCAAGTTTTAGTTATTTAGTAAAGTATTTAGTATATATAGTATTTAGCATAAATATGGTATATGATATATAAAGACTAAATATTATGTTGAAGTGCAAAAATATGCAATTTTGCAATATAGCCTGGTCGTTATATGCCTATCTGTAAAAATTCTAATTTCACAGTGATACAGTATCTGTTTAGAGTTTTAAAAACTATGCAAATGTTACCCGGTCAGGATCTTACACCAGTTTCGATTTTTTTGGCGCAGAATTATAAAATTATAATCGACACTTTTTCGATTCCCTATTTCAACGCAGCACACCTCTGCTTTGAGGTGAATTTTTTCCGTGGCACACCTCAGTCGTTCGCTTTCGCGATGAGGGGTAGTGCCATACCAAATTTTGCACTGAGTCCACGGTATGACAGTGAATAATTGCATATTGAAATTGAAATTACCCGAGGCGTAGGCAAGGCTAAGATGAATTTTCTCAACAACCGACGGAGATGAGACTTAAATTTTAGATTAGTTTATTTTTACACAACCTTAGAGCTATCTCTAGTGTGGTCAAATCAGTATAATCCAAAAAACGATTTTGGGGGTCAAAAAACGGCCATTTTTGACTAAATCAGTTTTGTCAAAATTACTGCCAAATCTTAAGGAGAATTTTGAATTATTTATACTCAATCGATTTAGTCCTGTCGACTTACTTTCTAATCAATTTATACAATTTAATTGCACATTTTATTAATGCCTATTAGCTGGAATCCGGTGCTTTAAGCTAGAGACTAGGCCGACAAACGTATTTGGCAAAACTGATATTATTTTATTTTAAACATCGATTTCTCAAAAACTACCCCATGGATTCGCGTAAGCTTTGGCATGATGAAAATTCGCAGTATTGCGGAGGGACTTTTCTTTACTTGAACTTCACCAGCTGCGAGAATACTCAATGCGATGTTGCAAAATTTCGTGTCATCGCACATTTGGCGGATTTCCTGGAGCATTAAGACCTGTTGAGCAAAATCCATAAACTTTCGCTCAACCCACAGGTCCTTCATACCAAACTTTATACTTCATACAAAATGAAATTTTGCCCGATTCTATAGTTTTGCTAAATCGATACTCAACGTTCGATGGTCCATACATATTTAGTATGTGAAAAAAAATTTTGCTGGTTTTTTGCAAATTTTGCTTTTTTCAGATTTACTGATTATAACTTTTAAAACGGTGTGTCAAATTTTTCCAATTCCCAAAATTGCGAAAGTTTATTGCGCTTCAAAATTCCCCTCACAAAAGGATTACCACCACCTCAAGACCTTATGCCAATATTAAACTTTCAATGCTACAGCGATTGTAAGGTCAAATACTGCAAGTGGGATTATATGGGATTGGAAAAAGCAAGTTCGGACAAATGGGATGGGATGGGACGGTGAATTTGAAAATGTCGTGGGATGGGATGGGATGGGATCAGAGAATTCGTCCCATTTGCCAACTCTGGAACATACATACAGAGCTTACATCTTAATCTTAAATCTTTAGCTTATCCTGAGCTAACGAAAAGCTGAATCGCAAAACGTATTTCAGATTCGTGTTCTACGACCGCTGAAACCCCTGTATACATCTTTTCAGCAAAATCGAAGACAAAAACGTTTCGGTTTCCATTGATCCCCCTTACGAATCGAAAAAATTGAATTTCGCGAAATCGAAAAATTTAAATTTTGGTCAAGTTTTGCGGAATCTGGGCCTAGGGGGTTTATCCTGAAATGATCCATATTTACTATGTAATATGCACATACTAATATTACATATTCTCAACGTCACCGTGTGTATTTATTTAGTCAGACAGAGAATTAAGACCTGCATATTCAAAATAAATCTAGCTATATACTAATTGAGCCCAGTGTCCTACTTTGTTTTCTGCCAACTCTTGGGAAGTTCAACAATTAAATTCCTAAGCATTGCCAGCTCTGACGAAATTTTAGGTGGAGAGAGCTATAGAGCTGTGGGCGGATATAAAGTAAATTGACAAATAAATAAGACTGATTGTAAATTGGTTTGCGAATGTTCTCTAATAAGTGGGAGACTGGGAGTCAATAGTCAGGTCAACTAGGGAGGCAAAGCAGCAACTTTCGGGCTAGGAGTTGGTGTACATTTTGTACGGACCAAACGTCGTCAATCTTCCACACCCCCGTGTCCAATTAGTACCTAACTGGAATGGGTTAATAGCTAATAAAGCGCACCAATTTAATGCTTCAAGGAACGAAGCTTACAAAATACTTATCCAAATTAATGTTATGACACATGTAAAACGCAAGCAAGGATTGTCTGGGTTTTAAATTGAAGTTTGAAATTGAGCGTTGAATTGGTGACCTCTCTTGGGTCTCCCTAGAAAATAGAAACTTCACCTGCTCGACAGATTTGAGGATCTCCTGATTTCATCCATTGAAAATACATTTTCATCAATGAATATGGTAACGTAGAAATTGGCAGATCCATCTTTACATAGTAGGTTAGTAATTTTGTTAACTCTTACATAATAGGGCAGTCCGTGAATGCTGTCGCCTGCTCCAAAATTTCTACGTTCCAAATTCATTGACTGTTGAATTTCTCCGCTGTCAGAAAGGAAATGAAAGGTCGCCGCAGCAACAGGACAGATGTCGTTTGGGGATGAACATAATTCCAAATAGACACCGTAATAACCGGGTAAAATTCTTTCCGTTTCCGAATATTTATTTAAGGACAATCTCCAGACCAGTTCACGACCCTCGAATTCTGTGGAAAAATTTGGTGAACAGTAGTTTTCACGTGACTCAATCTTTTCTGCAAATGCCGGAATTCGCCAATTGTATTGATATTTGCAGCAGCGCATTAGGGATTGTTTTCGTCGTAGCTGTGATTCATTCAGAAGTAAAGAATATCTGGTTTGAATCGTTCTAACTCCAACCTCTTCCGTTCTTTGTCTTCTGCAAAAGAGTCTGCAGATTGCACTAAGTTTCAGGGAGTCCTTCTCCGTTGTCACGATTAACTGCTGAGCAGCTATTGTGGCAGTGAGAGAATGCGCATGCTAGATTAATGGCAGTGCAAGGAGTGCAGGTTTGGCAGTGTGCAAAAATCCCTGCAAAACGCAACACCTTACACAACTCCCATAATAGCCGAAGATTAGAAATAGGCTCATGTATGTGCTCTATTTCCATACAACTTTAGTCTAGTAAATTCTAAAGTGATTGGTGATGATTTGCGATAAATTGCCTTGATATGCAAAAATTCTAAAACATGCTGCACTTGTGCTCAATTTCAACCAACGTCCTTGCCTTGCAGTGCAGTAAAAAATCGTTGTTTGAAAACTGGTAGCCCAGGGAAATAGCATATGACTGAACAGTCAAGCATATAACTCCAACTACGCAATTGAACTACACGCTACCGAATACTGATTGACTGGCGTGAGAGGCTACGAAAAGCAGATTTTTAATACAAACTTCAATACAATACTACAGACAACTGAAGTGCATCGCTAACTCAAATTCTGTCCGACAAAAAACTGTAAACCTCACTCCTGAATGAAACAGTAGGCTGTTACATGAGTTTATAGAGCGTGCACTTCGAAAAATCAGCACATTTTGTTTCCCAAACACTGTTATCAAACAGACCTGCAGGCAGTGGATACTGAAAACGATATACCTACGTAATATGTAGAGATATTCTTAGCCACTAGCAGACTCTTGCAATTATCTCGCTTTTATCAATTCGACTTTACAGTAGCTGGGAGCCGTTTTCTACGGCAGTTGCCCTGGCCCATTGCCTGCATCGCCTGCTGTAGTTTAAAAGTTGCTGTAGAATAGCGAAATAACTTCCTACTAGTTTCTCAATAAAAAATCGTCTTATGGTTGGGGTCCTCCGAATCTTGCTGTAGCCACATTTCCCATACGGCGTGAATCCGTGACTGTGTGCGCTAAAAGGTGATTAAGTAAAAACTCCTATTCTAGGTAATATATTGCGCGCGCACTACCTGATTAATGCAGCAACTAGCAAGTCTCATTAATACAATCAGTATAAATCATAGTGACTCTATAAAACAGGCAGGCAGTTTTGTGAAACTGTGCTGCATAAAATGCAGCTCTAATCTATAGAACCACTAGCTTAAATGCTATTCAGAAGAGAAAATGGGAGATTTCATCCAGCGCTGGAGGGGGATGGCTGCAAATTTTTTGCAGCTCTACAAAATTTCGAATTATCTATTCGAAATTTGCAGCCATCCCCTGAAGGCTCCAGCTACTATCAACAACAGCAGCAGCAACAACAACAACAACAACAACAACAACAACAACAACAACAACAACAACAACAACAACAACAACAGCAGCAACCGCAACCGCAACAGCAACAACAACAACAGCAGCATCAACACCAACAACTGCCACAACACCCATCCAGGAGCCCCCCTCGCTCGCCAGGGGTTACCAGGCGAGTGGTAAGCAAAATCCCAAAGTATGTTAGTTTAACTTATTTCAACTAAAGACAAGGCTTGGGGGGTGGAAAAGGTCCCCCCGGGTCTCTGTCTTATTAAGATTTGTTTAATTAGTTACCAAGTCACGGATGTAAAGCTCTACGCAACACACAAGGCTGATCAGATTGGGAGAATGTACCATCTGCATCAATCGGCCGCAAACATGAGACTTTGGATCCTAAGGATCCTTCAACAAAATTACAATGTTTTGTTTTTCAAACGGGCCAGCTGGCCCGGACTTTAGCAATCCCCCCTTCCCGCCTATGTCAATTAATTGTCCGAGAGTTAAGGGGCGGCCGCCTTCGGGTGGAGCTGCCGAGGTGCGTTCATCACATAGACGGTGATGGACAAATCTCCAGCCTTGGTAAACGCCTCGGGTAATTGTGAAGACAATTATTCGGTGTCAGCCAATCACCCTTCCCCAATAGTCAAAATTTAAAATTATCGTGGCTGACACCACTCCTAACAGGTGCACATCCAACTGGAGTGGGGCGTACGAAAAAAAAATGCTATTCATTTAATCAAATGTGTAAGCGATTTTGAGTTGTTGAAAATACGGAGAGGCGCAGCAGGAAAAGGCATAAAACAAAAATCAAAAAATAAACGAAAATAAAAGGCTAGAAAATAACTGAGTAGCTGAATGGATATGTTTTAGCAGACAGGCAGCTGTGCAAGTCTAGAGCTCGGAGAGTGGAACTAAGCTGCTAAACGTGCTCAGAATCAATATATATAAACTACTATATGAAAGCCAGGGTCTTGCTGAACTAGCCTGTGACAAGACGTGACAATTAAAAAGCCAGAACCGGACTTACGTACACTAGCCTTCTCCATTCCTCAGTTTTCCAGACCAACAAACGAGGGGAACTTGGTGCCAGGCACGTCTGGAAATTTTCTTTCCTGATTTCAATTATTCTGTATTAAACATTTTATGTACAATTAACAAAAATTCTTGACTCTCTGTTTGACAATAACCAAACAAAATAGGCCACGCTGGTGGTGATGACATCATTAGAATTTCACTTCTTGAAAAAATACACAGTAAAAATTTGTACCTAGGTGTCATCTCTTGGTATCATCAAAGTTCTTAATTGCATATTTACGTTACATATTGAATTCGTATGTATCATAAATACCCGATAGCCTGCCATGAGGTATCAGTGTAGAGGCGTAGCAGTATCAGAGTGAAACTAACTTAACACGGATCTTTTGCGCTTTCCCCCCAGCCCTAAGTTTTGAGTTTTTTGACCAATAGCTTTGAAATTTTGTGTGGGTGCATACTGTAGGCTGATGAATTCAAAAATAAAAATTTTTAAAAATTTAAAAATAATTTTAAAAAATTAAAATTTTAGTGTAGTAATGGGGGACCAAGGAGAATCAAAATTTTTTAAAAAAATTGCTGAAAACTTGCATACAGGCAGGGCTTTTCTGGGGTGCTGAGCACGAATTTGAAATCCGTTTTTCGATTCAGCTTTTCGCTAACGCAGTATAAGCTTATATGTTAAGCTTACACCTTTAGCTTATAATGAGCTAACGAAAAGCTGAACCGAAAACAGATTTCAGATTCGTGCTCAGCGCCCCAGAAAACCCCTGTATGCAAGTTTTCAGCAAAATTTTTTCAAAAGATTTTTGGTTCCCTTGGCCCTTACCAAACAAAAATTTAAATATTTAAATTTTTTTAAATTTTTAAATTTTCAATTTTTGAATTCATAAGCCTCCAGTATGCACCCACACCAAATTTCGAAGTTATTGGTCAAAAAATCAAAAGTTGGGCTGGGGGAAAAGCGCACGAAACCCGTTACTAATTCGTTGATGAAACCAAAAAATCTTTTTAAAAAATTTGCTGAAAACTTGCATACAGGCAGGGGTTAACTTGTGTGAAAAGCACGAATCTGAAATCCGTTTTTCGATTCAGCTTTTCGCTAGCGCAGTATAAGCTTATATGTTAAGCTTTCAACTTTAGCTTATAATGACAATGAGCTAACGAAAAACTGAATCGAAAAACGGATTTCAGGTTCGTGCTCAGCGCCTCAGAAAACCCCTGTATGCAAGTTTTCAACAAAATTTGTTTCAAAAGATGTTTTGGTTTTCCTTGGCACTTACCAAACAAAAATTTAAATGTTTTTAAATTTTAAAATTTTTAACTTTTAAATTCATAAGCCTCCAGTATGCACCCTTATCAAATTCAAAGTTATTGGTCAAAAAAATCAAAAGTTGTGGGTGAGAGGAAAGCGCACGAAACCCGTTACTAATTCGTTCATGAAACCAAAATATTTTTTTAAAACATTTTGCTGAAAACTTGAATACAGGGTATGTCTGGGGTGCTGAGCACGAATCTGAAATCCGTTTTTCGATTCAGTTTTTCGTTAGCGCAGTATAAGCTTACGTGTTAAGCTTACAACTTTAGTTTATGCTGAGCTAACGAAAAACTGAATCGAAAAACGGATTTCGATTCGTGCTCAGCGCCCCAGAAAACCCCTGTATGCAAGTTTTCAGCAAAATTTTTTCAAAAGATTTTTTGGTTCCCCTTGGTCCCCCTTACCAAACAAAAATTTAAAATTGTTTAAAAATTTTTAAAATAACATTTTTGAATTCATAAGCCTCCAGTATGCACCTACACCAAATTTCAAAGTTATTGGTAAAATCCAAAAGTTAGGGCTGGGGAAAAAGCGCAAAAGATCCCTTACACAATAATACCGTTACCCCGCGAGGAGAGAGTGGTACAATTAAATAACACACCAACCTCGCCAAATATATAGACGTAGTGAGGGGGTGACGCCCGCTGACCTCAGAATAATAATTAAGCTAACCTAGGAGCTCAGCAATGACCTACGAAAATAGACAAACTAGTGGAGATATCTGATAAGTAACAACAATTATTATAGAAATATAGCAAATAGAGAAGTAGTAACAAAGAGAAGTCGACATAATTTAGGACGGCAAAGCCCGACAATCAGACAGTTATACAAGAGAATAAACTAACACACACACTTACCAATTTAAGGGCGAAGCCCCGATAACGTACCAATATACCGTTCCAACTGGGAGAGAACTCCCAGGGGAGACAATATACAGTGGAGATCAGTGATGGAACCGGGTCACTTAGGCTTGACCCGGTGACCCGGTGACCCGGTTTTCCAGAAAATTCCCAAATCTGCTAAAAACTAAATTTTTGGCTGCCATGTTCCATCACCACCCCGAGAAGAATAGCTATGACATACATATGTTTGCTATAGGTTTTTTAAGAAGTATTTAATAGTAGCTGTAACATTTTCTAAATTTATGCAGAAGTGCGTTGGCAAAACCAATAATTTGTCCGTCTGCGAAATTTTGCTATGAGGACTTGTTTAAAAACACGGAGTATGTACTTTAATAATTTGGTTTTTATTAAGTATTGCGTTAAATTAAATTAAATTGTTCTCTTATCCGCAACATTTAGATTTGCCTTGGCTGCGAAAATAATCTGCAAACCATATTACTAAACAAATTTATGCAGTAATCATGATAATGATAAAGCTAAACAATAATCTGCCAGAGACAGACAGACTCAAATAAACTCAAACTTCGAATATGTTCAAGACTAAAATATAAGAAAAAAGGAAATTAATATTACACAATGAACAAAAATTTAAGCTAAAAATTTAGCTTGGTAGGCCAACAATTTCTAAAATTTGAGGTAAATTCAGAAAACCGGGTCAAGACCGGGTCGAAGCTCCTGACCCGGTGACCCGGTGACCCGGTCCAAAAAGTGATTCGAACTGACCCGGTGACCCGGTGACCCGGTTCCATCTCTGGTGGAGATATCAATAGAGAATAGAGAGAGAAACGACTGCACACGTAGGTGAAAACCCCAACACTGAAGGGGAGAAGTTTAACGGATAACCCTCTCCCAAGAGAAGCGCCCTCTAGCTGGGGTGTCCCAACTCCCTATCATGTAGCTCCAAACAGGGTCCCCACCCAATCCCAGAATATGGGTGGAGCTAATTGACTCGTGGAGGAATGCTTGCAGTTAAGCAAGCAAAGTATTAGCCATGGTTTCGTAATGCCTGTAAATGACGAAAAAGTTGACCAACGAAAAAAGAAGTTGACCTCTTGCGTTACATCTCCCCAGGGCTCGCCGTGCAAACTCCGGAGAGGACTGACCGTACGGCATTTGGTACGTGAGCGTCGCTTCCACAAACAATTTACAGAGCACTTTAGGCTGAATTTAAGGTGCTGGTATCCTTTTGTGCAGTGCTTTTGTCGTGACTTTTCGAAACGCTATAACTTTCGCAATTTTGGGAGTTGGAAAGAGCTTTATACATAGTTTTAAAGCTTATAACCTGTATATTAACATGCGCTTAAGAAACTAGCAAAATTAGCAAAAAATGGCAAAAAAATGCCGACATGCTAACATCTGACAGTCTGAATATAGAAAAAAATTTTTTGAACATCGATTTCTCAAAACTGTAGAATAGGCCAAAAATTTTTCTTGTGCCAAGATATGAAGGACATGTGGGCCGAGGGACATTTTTTGGATTTGGCTCAACAAGTCTCAATAATCCAGAAAATCCGGCAAATGCGCGATGACACGAAATTTCGCAACTTTCTATTCAGTTTTCTCACAACTGGAGCTGTTTTAGCTCAAACCAAGAAAAATGTCCCTCCTCAATAGGGCGTATTTTCATTCAGCCAAAAATCACGCGATTATATTTATTAGTTTTTGAGAAATCAATGTTCAAAACAAAATAATCGCAATTTTGCCAAAATGGGTTTTCGGCGAATTCGCTAGCTTAAAGCAACTAACTCCAGCGAATAGGTATTGATAAAATGCGCACTTGGACGGCGTATCGATTGAGTATAAATAAGTCAAAATTGTCTGTAAGATTTGGCAGTAATTTTGAAAAAACTGATTTCTTCAAAAATGGCCATTTTTTGACCCCAAAAGTCGTTTTGGCTTATACTGCCTTAAACACTATAGGAAGCTCAAAAGTTGTAAATGCAAAACTGTTCATTTTGGTGCCCTGTTTCCAGCCATAACAACCAATCCGGTGTAGCGACTATGTCTGAAAGAATAAGGGCAAAAACCAAAACTTTCTTATTTTTAGACCTGAAAATCCGGGATTGGTCCCAGAATAGTAAAGAGCACGAAAAAAATGTATTTGGAAAGTTTCATCCGCTTTCACAAACAATTGGTGCTTGTAGGGTCGTATTTACTCAAAGCGATACCACCACCTTAAGGTGCTGGTTCGGGTTCGAGTATTTTTGGGGTTTAAAAGCGCAATTGTCGTTGAAATTTATTCAAATTTGCTACAATTTCATTATTTACCCTATAAAACATGATAGAAAAGTCGCGGCTTGAAAATTTGAGTTTTTGAGAAATTCGCTTTATTTCGCCATAACTTACACTATGACCACCCTACATGGATGAACTTATAGTCATTCGAATCCTCTCACCAAGACCTACAACTTTGCTCTTGAGAGTTTTCTTCGATTCCTTAGGGTTTAAGAGATAACAGCGAAAATATTGCAAGATTTCGACAGCTTCAACAGCGTTGGTCCGTCGGTCAAGCATTGTCCATATTTGTGGTCCTAAAGGACATCTTACGCCCAATGGAGAGCTCTCTGCGTTCATGAGAGCGCGGCAACTTCTATCTGACTTAACTATACTCCCATATATTCAACAACAAACTATAGGATTCAATCACATTTTGTAAAATAATTTCTTGGTATTCTTAACATAGTTCACATCATCTTCCTCTTCCCAAATGGTTTTGATGAGCTAGCGATTGGCTTGGCGTCGTTTTAGCAGTGCTTCGTATTCCATTGGGAGCAAAGGATTTCTTGGCTGTCTCTGTCTTAAGGGATATCTTCTTTCTTGTGGTTGGACAGGTTCTGGCTGCGGTGCTTGTTCATGCTGACCAGGACCCTGATCAGCGGCAGGAAGAACATCTGGCATTCCGTCAGTCTGGGAGGCACCCCCGGTATTCCCGGTAGAACGGATTTGGTCGCAATGCCGAATGAAATTGCGGCCACGTACACGCACCCCGTACATTACTCGACCTTTCTTCCTCACCATCTCCCCCAACGAGGATTTGTCTTTGCTTGACTTGGTCCAGACGCGTTGTCTAACTCGAAATCGTCTTTTAGGATCCGCTGAATCTTGATTGATGGTGACTTTGAAGTCGGCACACCCCCGTACCGAGCCATCTGGTTTCAAGATTGGAACAATGAGAGCAGCCCAATCACTTGTATCAATTGGTTCCAATATTCCATCGTTGATATCTCTTTGAATCGACTTTTTGACGCCATCTTCTAAAGCATACGGAATTGGCCTTGGTCGGAAGAACTTTGGAGTTGCGCCCTCTTTCAGGGTAATGTGTGCTTTAGCATTGTCGAATTTTCCCAAATCTGGTTTGAATAAATCTTTATATTCATCTATAATAATTGTTGTTACTTATCAGATATCTCCACTAGTTTGTCTATTTTCCCCCACCCCCCAACCATCCTCCAAAAGGTAGGTCATTGCTGAGCTCCCTAGGTTAGCTTAATTATTATGATCTGAGGTCAGCGGGCGTCACCCCCTCACTACGGTCCATATATTTGGCGAGGTTGGTGTGTTATTTAATTGTACCACTCTCTCCTCGCGGGGCTAACGGTATTATTGTGTAAGGGATCTTTTGCGCTTTTCCCCCAGCCCTAACTTTTGGATTTTACCAATAACTTTGAAATTTGGTGTAGGTGCATACTGGAGGCTTATGAATTCAAAAATGTTGATTTTATAAAATTGCCCGCCCCTTTTTTTTTAAACAATTTTAAATTTTGCTTTGGTAAGGGGGACCAAGGGGAACCAAAAAATCTCTTGAAAAAATTTTGCTGAAAACTTGCATACAGGGGTTTTCTGGGGCGCTGAGCACGAATCGAAATCCGTTTTTCGATTCAGTTTTTCGTTAGCTCAGCATAAACTAAAGTTGTAAGCTTAACACGTAAGCTTATACTGCGCTAACGAAAAACTGAATCGAAAAACGGATTTCAGATTCGTGCTCAGCAACTCCCAGACATACCCTGTATTCAAGTTTTCAGCAAAATGTTTTAAAAAAATATTTTGGTTTCATGAACGAATTAGTAACGGGTTTCGTGCGCTTTCCTCTCACCCACAACTTTTGATTTTTTTTGACCAATAACTTTTGAATTTGATAAGGGTGCATACTGGAGGCTTATGAATTTAAAAGTTAAAAATTTTAAAATTTAAAAACATTTAAATTTTTGTTTGGTAAGTGCCAAGGAAAACCAAAACATCTTTTGAAACAAATTTTGCTGAAAACTTGCATACAGGGGTTTTCTGAGGCGCTGAGCACGAATCTGAAATCCGTTTTTCGATTCAGTTTTTCGTTAGCTCATTATAAGCTAAAGTTGAAAGCTTAACATATAAGCTTATACTGCGCTAGCGAAAAGCTGAATCGAAAAACGGATTTCAGATTCGTGCTTTTCACACAAGTTAACCCTGCCTGTATGCAAGTTTTCAGCAAATTTTTTTAAAAAAGATTTTTTGGTTTCATCAACGAATTAGTAACGGGTTTCGTGCTTTTCCCCCAGCCCAACTTTTGATTTTTTGACCAATAACTTCGAAATTTGGTGTGGGCATACTGGAGGCTTATGAATTCAAAAATTGAAAATTTAAAAATTTAAAAAAATTTAAATATTTAAATTTTTGTTTGGTAGGCGGGAAATCCAAAAAATCTTTTGAAACAAATTTTGCTGAAAACTTGCATACAGGGGTTTTCTGCGGCGCTGAGCACGAATCTGAAATCTGTTTTCGGTTCAGCTTTTCGTTAGCTCATTATAAGCTAAAGGTGTAAGCTTAACATATAAGCTTATACTGCGTTAGCGAAAAGCTGAATCGAAAAACGGATTTCAAATTCGTGCTCAGCACCCCAGAAAAGCCCTGCCTGTATGCAAGTTTTCAGCAGTTTTTTTAAAAAATTTTGATTCCCCTTGGTCCCCCATTACTACACTAAAATTTTAAATTTTTAAAATTATTTTTAAATATTTAAAATTTTTTGTTTTTGAATTCATCAGCCTACAGTATGCACCCACACAAAATTTCAAAGCTATTGGTCAAAAAACTCAAAACTTAGGGCTGGGGGGGGGGAAGCGCAAAAGATCCGTGTTAAGTTAGTTTCACTCTGATACTGCTACGTCTCTACACTGATACCTCATGGCAGGCTATCGGGTATTTATGATACATACGAATTCAATATGTAACGTAAATATGCAATTAAGAACTTTGATGATACCAAGAGATGACACCTAGGTACAAATTTTTACTGTGTATTCTTTCAAGAAGTGAAATTCTAATGATGTCATCACCACCAGCGTGGCCTATTTTGTTTGGTTATTGTCAAACAGAGAGTCAAGAATTTTTGTTAATTGTACATAAAATGTTTAATACAGAATAATTGAAATCAGGAAAGAAAATTTCCAGACGTGCCTGGCACCAAGTTCCCCTCGTTTCTTGGTCTGGAAAACCGAGGAATGGAGAAGGCTAGTGTACGTAAGTCCGGTTCTGGCTTTTAATTGTCACGTCTTGTCACAGGCTAGTTCAGCAAGACCCTGGCTTTCATATAGTAGTTTATATATATTGATTCTGAGCACGTTTAGCAGCTTAGTTCCACTCTCCGAGCTCTAGACTTGCACAGCTGCCTGTCTGCTAAAACATATCCATTCAGCTACTCAGTTATTTTCTAGCCTTTTATTTTCGTTTATTTTTTGATTTTGTTTTATGCCTTTTCCTGCTGCGCCTCTCCGTATTTTCAACAACTCAAAATCGCTTACACATTTGATTAAATGAATAGCATTTTTTTCGTACGCCCCACTCCAGTTGGATGTGCACCTGTTAGGAGTGGTGTCAGCCACGATACTCTTAAATTTTGACTATTGGGGAAGGGTGTATTGGGACACCGAATAATTGTCTTCACAATTACCCGAGGCGTTTACCAAGGCTGGAGATTTGTCCATCACCGTCTATGCGACGAACGCACCTCGGCAGCTCCACCCGAAGGCGGCCGCCCCTTAACTCTCGGACAATTAATTGACATAGGCGGGAAGGGGGATTGCTAAAGTCCGGGCCAGCTGGCCCGTTTGAAAAACAAAACATTGTAATTTTGTTGAAGGATCCTTAGGATCCAAAGTCTCATTTGCGGCCGATGGATGCAGATGGTACATTCTCCCAATCTGATCAGCCTTGTGTGTTGCGTAGAGCTTTACATCCGTGACGTGTAACTAATTAAACAAATCTTAATAAGACAGAGACCTGGGGACCTTTTCCACCCCCAAGCCTTGTCTTTAGTTGAAATAAGTTAAACTAACATACTTTGGGATTTTTGCTTACCACTCGCCTGGTAACCCCTGGCGAGCGAGGGGGGCTCCTGGATGGGTGTTGTGGCAGTTGTTGGTGTTGATGCTGCTGTTGTTGTTGTTGCTGTTGCGGTTGCGGTTGCTGCTGTTGTTGTTGTTGTTGTTGTTGTTGTTGTTGTTGTTGTTGTTGTTGTTGTTGTTGTTGTTGCTGCTGCTGTTGTTGATAGAAGCTGGAGCTCTCTCAGGGGATGAATGCAAATTTCGAATAGATAATTCGAAATTTTGTAGAGCTGCAAAATTTGCAGCCATCCCCCTCCAGCGCTGGATGAAATCTCCCATTTCTCTTCTGAATAGCATTTAAGCTAGTGGTTCTATAGATTAGAGCTGCATTTTATGCAGCACAGTTTCACAAATCTGCTCGCTTGTTTTATAGAGTCACTATGATTGATACTGATTGTATTAATGAGACTTGCTAGTTGCTGCATTAATCAGGTAGTGCGCGCGCAATATATTACCTAGAATAGGAGTTTTTACTTAATCACCCTTTAGCGCACACAGTCACGGATTCACGCCGTATGGGAAATGTGGCTACAGCAAGATTCGGAGGACCCCAACCATAAGACGATTTTTTTATTGAGAAACCAGTAGGAAGTTATTTCGCTATTCTACAGCAACTTTTAAACTACAGCAGGCGATGCAGGCAATGGGCCAGGGTAACTGCCGTAGAAAACGGCTCCCAGCTACTGTAAAGTCGAATTGATAAAAGAGAGATAATTGCAAGAGTCTGTTAGTGGCTAAGAATATCTCTACATATTACGTAGGTATATCGTTTTCAGTATCCACTGCCTGCAGGTTTGTTTGATAACAGTGTTTGGGAAACAAAATGTGCTGATTTTTCGAAGTGCACGTTCTATAAACTCATGTAACAGCCTACTGTTCATTCAGGAGTGAGGTTTACAGTTTTTTGTCGGACAGAATTTGAGTTAGCGATGCACTTCAGTTGTCTGTAGTATTGTATTGAAGTTTGTATTAAAAATCTGCTTTTCGTAGCCTCTCACGCCAGTCAATCAGTATTCGGTAGCGTGTAGTTCAATTGCGTAGTTGGAGTTATATGCTTGATTGTTCTGTATATGCTATTTCCTTGGGCTACCAGTTTTCAAACAACGATTTTTTACTGCACTGCAAGGCAAGGACGTTGGTTGAAATTGAGCACAAGTGCAGCATGTTTTAGAATTTTTGCATATCAAGGCAATTTATCGCAAATCATCACCAATCACTTTAGAATTTACTAGACTCAAGTTGTATGCAAATAGAGCACATACATGAGCCTATTTCTAATCTTCGGCTATTATGGGAGTTGTGTAAGGTGTTGCGTTTTGCAGGGATTTTTGCACACCGCCAAACCCGCACTCCTTGCACTGCCATTAATCTAGCATGCGCATTCTCTCACTGCTACAATAGCTGCTCAGCAGTTAATCGTGACAACGGAGAAGGACTCCTCGAAACTTAGTGCAATCTGCAGACTTTGCAGAAGACAAAGAACGGAAGAGGTTGGAGTTAGAACGATTCAAACCAGATATTCTTTACTTCTGAATGAATTACAGCTACGACGAAAACAATCCCTAATGCGCTGCTGCAAATATCACTACAATTGGCGAATTCCGCATTTGCAGAAAAGATTGAGTCACGTGAAAACTACTGTTCACCAAATTTTTTCCACCGAATTCGAGGGTCGAACTGGTCTGGAGATTGGTCTGGAACAAATATTCGGAAACGGAAAGAATTTTGGCCTACTTATTACGGTGTCTATTTGGAATTATGTTCATCCCCAAACGATATCTGTCCTGGTTAAGCTGTGGCGACCTTTCATTTCCTTTCTGACAGCGGAGAAATTCAACAGTCAATGAATTTGGAACGTAGAAATTTTGGAGCAGGCGACAGCATTCACGGACTGCCCTATTATGCAAGAGTTAACAAAATTACTAACCTACTATGTAAAGATGGATTCGCTACAATTTCATACGTTACCATATTCATTGATGAAAAATGTATTTTCAATGGATGAAATCAGAGATCCTCAAATCTGTCGAGCAGGTGAAGTTTCCATTTTCTAGGAGACCCAAGAGAGGTCACCAATTCAACGCTCAATTTCAAACTTCAATTTAAAACCCAGACAATCCTTGCTTGCGTTTTACATGTGTCATAACATTAATTTGGATAAGTATTTGTAAGCTTGTCTTGAAGCATTAAATTGGTGCGCTTTATTAGCTATTAACCCATTCCAGTTAGGTACTAATTGACACGGGGGTGTGGAAGATTGACGATGTTTAGTCCGTACAAAATGTACACCAACTCCTAGCCCGAAAGTTTCTGCTTTGCCTCCCTAGTTGACCTGACTATTGACTCCCAGTCTCCCACTTATTAGAGAACATTCGCAAACCACTTTACAATCAGTCTTATTTTATTTGTCACTACTTTATATCCGCCCACAGCTCTATAGCTCTCTCCACCTAAAATTTCGTCAGAGCTGGTAATGCTTAGGAATTTAATTGTTGAACTTCCCAAGAGTTGGCAGAAAACAAAGTAGGACACTGGGCTCAATTAGTATATAGCTAGATTTATCATTTTAACATGCAGGTCTTAATTCTCTGTCTGACTAAATAAATACACACGGTGACGTTGAGAATATGTAATATTAGTATGTGCATATTACATAGTAAATATGGATCATTTCAGGATAAACCCCCTAGGCCCAGATTCCGCAAAACTTGACCAACAAATTCGGAATTTTTCGATTTCGCGAAATTCAATTTTTTCGATTCGTATGGATTTGGAGGGATGGAAACCGAAACGTTTTTGTCTTCGATTTTGCTGAAAAGATGTATACAGGGGTTTCAGCGGTCGTAGAACACGAATTCGAAATACGCTTTGCGATTCAGCTTTTCGTTAGCTCAGGATAAGCTAAAGATTTAAGATTAAGATGTAAGCTCTGTATGTATG
>JASAND010007661.1:0-66639 GCA_030248195.1 Trissonchulus latispiculum | reverse complement strand
GTGTACTTCGTTCAGTTGTGTGCTCCTCCGTTTAGCGAAATTTTTCACCAACTGTTTAGTTGCGGTAGAAATTTCAGAGCATTTTTTGCTTGCCCCTCTACGAAAGTTTTTTCTGGCTACGCTAGTGCCGGTATGAGCTATATAGGATTTTAATAGCC
Organism: Trissonchulus latispiculum; assembly: GCA_030248195.1. Taxonomy (NCBI): domain Eukaryota; kingdom Metazoa; phylum Nematoda; class Enoplea; order Enoplida; family Ironidae; genus Trissonchulus; species Trissonchulus latispiculum. Next base: position 66,481 of record JASAND010007661.1, on the reverse strand, counting down.
AATCTTGAAGAGCGTCCAAAATAACCCTAGACGCTGTATTATTGTCGCTCATGTTTGCTTCCCTGCAAATGTTTTGGGACTTTAAATTTTCGAAAATTTTGGTCTGTCCAAGTGCCAAAACTTGACAAACTTTGCCGGGCCACCCTGAACTACTGGAAAGACCTAGACCAACACGGATTATATGTACGTGTAGGGTAAGTGTTGCGCTTCACGATGATATATGCCACATTGTTCTGACCCCTCCGGTGCGACATGGGGGAGACCTAGAGTTGGTGGAAAAAACCCACTTTTCAAAATTGAATATTTTTCCAACCATTAGCAGGAAAGGGCAAACTAATACATACATTTGATTAATAGAGCCTACTGATTAAACTGGTATAGGTTTTATCTTCGTTCGTTCTGTTATGGGTGCTCCAGGGAGTCGAAATCGGACATGGAGCCATTTCAAGCCAAAATTTCTATTTTGGCCAAAAATGCTTATATATTTTTGCCATAAAACTAGAGGGAAGAATGCCCTAGACGGGCAAGCAGTGGCTAGAATAGGGAAAGAAGGAAGGGCGGAAAAATGCCAATATAAGTGACAGCGAAAATGATAGAAACTAGATTCAGCGCCGAATAGGGAAAGCAGTCGGCGCTGAAAATTATAGAAACCAGATTTAGCGCTGAATAGGGAAAGCAGTCGGCGCTGAAAATTATAGAAACTTCCGATTTCGGGGGCGACATCCCCCCTCGCCCCCCCCCCCTGGCTACGCGCCTGCCCCCCGCAAAATTTTTGACCAATTCTACCCCCCCAACCCAGAATTTTTGACATACCCTCCGCCGACTTTCGACTACCCCCCCCGAACCCCCCTCCCAGCGATTCCCAAAAAGTTAGCTAAATTTGGCTAAAAAGTGGTCATTTTTGGAAAAATTTTTCTGACTTAACATCCCTTTAAAACGGTGCAAAAACGCCTAAACGTTAAAAACAGACCTTATTTTGAAGGAAAGGGGGCAAAATTACCGAAACTTTTGCATTTTTTCGCCATTTTTTGAAATTTCTGAGGTCCGAATGCTGGGGGGCGGGGGTTGGGGGGTACCCCCATCACATTTCTTGGGTCGGCCACCAACCTTCCAAGATTTACCCCCCCCCCCCCGGAACCAAAGTTCCTGGGAAACTATGGGAGGGAAGGCTGCACTTTCGGTATGCTTCAGCGTAGTGTGCATAGGTGTTACGGAGATTTGGGATGGGGGTTCCCCCCAACTTTTTTGGGAGCCCTAAACAAGGCTTCTTTTTATAGTTTAAGGCATACGTAGGTGTAATTGGAGGGGTGGTTTGGGAGGGGAGAGACAAACCTCCCCCCCAGCCATTTTCCCAAACCCCTCCCACAAATTTCTGGGGGACATCCGCCCCCCCCCCAACTGGAGGAGGGGGGTAGTCGGTAAACTTGGGCATTTTCAGGGTAAATTTTGCAAAATTTTTCAGAAAAGTCCGAATTTTTGGCTTGCGTTCATTACCGCGAGAAATACACGTTTGTAACGGTTTTATGGACTTTATGACACGATATTGACCTTATTCTGGACTTAGAAACACATTAGCTAATCAAGTTTTCGAATTTAAAACTCCTGTTTAATGTTAAAATTACTTCATGGTTTCATATTTTTTGGCATTAGTAATGGCTGAAAAAATGAAAATGCGATATTTTGTATAAAAACTGAAAAACTTTTTGGGGAGGTTTGGAGCGTCGTAGGGCGGTTGGGGGGTAATTTTGGTGGGGTCCCCCGAGCCAAATTTGGACCTTCTACCCTCCCCCCCCAACCAGGGTTTTTTTTTCATTTCACGATTTGCGTCAGTGCTGCGTCAGGAAAAATTTTATTGCGTCAGGAATTGGGGTCAGTGCGTCAAAAACTAAAATTATATTAAACAATTTATAAACCTTTTAAACAATATTTTTTAATTTTTAAGCAGTATATATATGTATTTAACTTATAAATACACATGATTAAGCACATCTTTCGCAGTGTTTCTCAAATTTTGCGTTGTTAAAACCACTGGCGAATCCAGGATTTGGTGACTGGGGGCGGTACAAGTCTCCCAGCGGGGGTCTGGGGGGCGCAGCCCTCCAAAAGTTGAAGAAATTTTTTTGTTTTTGCAATAAAATCGGTCTTCAGATCTTTATGTAATTCTTTTCATACTGAAGGACTAAGAAAATTTTTTAATTCTTGACATTTTTAGGCAGAGATGATACTTTTCTTTGAAACATCGGATGCATTTCAAGCTGTTTCTTCATAAATGCAATAAATATACGGTTAAAAAGAAAAAAATTCGCGCCGACGGCGCGAAATTTTTGTTTTTTGCACTTTTTCCTCTTTCTCCTTAAGTTTTCCTACCGTCAAGTCGCGACGAGGGCGGCGGCCCCCCCCTGGTTAAAACCGAATTCTACGTGCGCCGTAATAACATTTAGAGAATAAACGTAGACGGTAGATCCCTTCACTCAGGCCCGCAGGCCCGGCCCGGCCCGCCCGGCCCGCGGGCCGGGCCGGGCCGGGCCTAAGGTAGAACGGGCCGGGCCGGGCCGGGCCGGGCCGAGGGAGGAAAAAATTGGGTGCGGGCCGGGCCGGGCCGGGCCGAGTGCTGGAGCGGGCCGGGCTTCGGGCCGGGCCTATTATTTTCAGTTATACACAATGTTTTGTCTGATTTGTATGAGTTTTATTTCCCAATTTTTGGAATTTTTTATGGAAATTTTAGTAGCTTCCAAAATGAATTTTGGTACCTCTTAGGCTATTTATTTCGATCTAATTTTTTTTCAGTTCTTCAAGCCCTGTTCAGATCTTTCCCATGTACAGTTAGCTTACTTGTGCGTGTAAAGCTTTTAATCTTTATATATCTTTTGCTCGTCCATTAGGTTGAAATATAATGTTTGTTTTTAATATTTGACAAGAGTTCTCTTGATATGTAGTTTGTGCCTTGCTGACTTGCATCAACGAAATTGAGGAGCTATTAATTCTCTGAACAGAAAGAGCTGAAGCATTGACTGTACTGTACAGCTCTAAATAAACATCTACTGGGAAAAGTGACTAAAAATTTTCTCTGCCATGACAAACAATTTTTTGAAATTTTGAACAATGTTTCTGGCAAATGCAAAATTTTAGCAACGGGCTCCGGCCGCGCCGGGCTTGACTTTTTAGCTTACGGGCCGGGCCGGGCCGGGCCTGACTTGGAGCGGGCCGGGCCGGGCCGGGCCGAAGTTGAAAATTTTTTGAACGGGCCGGGCCGGGCCGGGCCGAGCAGAATTTTTTACGGGCCGGGCCGGGCCGGGCCTGAAAATTCAGGCCCGTGAAGGTCTCTAGTAGACGGGGGTCTGGGGGCGGAGCCCCGCAGAAGTTGAAAAATTTTTGCAATTAAGACCATTAATTTAGAGCATTTTCGCGATCAATTGATGAGGTATTAAGTATGGCCAGTTATTGCAATATCGAATATAATATATTTGCTTATTTTAAGTGCTTCATCTGCAATACTTGCAAGCTGATGCCGCTCCACATGCGCCTTTATTCTATGAATTTATAAAATTAGTATGTCAGTTATCGAAGCAATCAGCAATAAGTTACAAGGCATATATATGGGCGGGGGTCTGGGGGCGCAGCCCCCAGCAGAAAATTTTTAGAAATATCACGTTTGAAACACAATTTTTCAAGCAATTTTTGCACAATTTTTCCTCTAGTTGAAAACCTAGCTGCGTCAGGCTTGCGTCAGGGCTATTTTCATTTGCGTCACAGGAAAAAAATTTGCGTCATGACTCATGACGCAGCCCCTGACGCAAAAAAAACCATGCCCCCAACCCAAACAGGTGGTACACCTACATATGCCCGCATGGTGAAACTACGGGATAGGTCAGGTGTGGCTGGCCAAAAAAATGTGGGGGGGGGGGGTTCCGACGGAGGGCGGGCGGACCCCCTAAATTTTCGATTTTATGCCATTTTTGGCCACTTTCTGGCCAAAAATCAGGGGGGGGTCGCCAAAATTTGGAATTTTGGTAGGGAGGGTCCAGCCCCCCCATAGTTTCACCAGAGGGGAAGGTCGGGGGGGGGGGTACTTCCCCCTCCAAGATTTTCGACCCACTTTGCCCCCCCCCCAATTTTCGACATCCCCTCCCCCAACTTTCGGCTACCCTCACCCAACCGCCAACCCCCTCCCGGGACTTTTTGGAGCCAAAAAGTTAGCTAAATTTTGCCCAAAAATGATCATTTTTTGAAAACTTTTTCTCAAATTTTCACTTACAATCGCTTTAAATCCGCGCATAAACGCCTAAAACTGTTAAAGCAAGCCTTGCTTTCACGGTAAAAGCGTTAAAATACAGAAAATTTTGCATTTAATTTTAGGCAATTTTTTGGATTTTATGAGGTCCCAATTTTGGGGGGGGTTTGGGGGTACCCCTCCATCTCATTTCGCGGGTCGACCACCAAATTTCTAGAGCTTACCCCCCCCCCCCCAACCAAAATTTCCGGTGAAACTCATAGGTGTACCAGGCTACAGTTTATATACCCCCTGTGGAGACCCCCCCACGGAGAGGCCAGACCCCCACCCCCCCATACCCCGCCCTCGACTACTCCCCCCAATCCGAGCTCAGACCCCCCTCCCCATAGGTGTGTTAGGGGGGTGGGGGGGGGGGTGGGGGGGGGGGGGGGGGGGGGGGGGGGAGCCCCTCCCCCCAAATGGACGGGTCGCCGACAGGGTTGGGCGAGACCGAGATTTCACCGAGACCGAGACCGAGAACGAGACCGAGACCAGGGTACCGAGACCGAGACCGAGACTGGCCAAGTCTCGGCTTTTGGGCGAGACCGAGACCGAGACCGAGACTAGCAATTTTAAGCTTAAAATTAGTTTTTTCAAGTTTTTGAGGCCTAGGCTCAGTATTAGGTACTTTAACACATTAACATACGGTTTCCGCACCTCGTCAATTAGTTTTCATTACATTAATTTAAAATTTTCGCTGAAATTTGGTGTTTTCAAAAAATTTCCGGTCTCGGTCCGAGACCGAGACTTTTGGGTGAGCGAGACCGAGACCGAGACCGAGACTGGTCAAGTCTCGGCTTTTGGGCGAGACCGAGACCGAGACTCCCAACCCTGGTCGCCGACCCCCCCTAAAAATTTTTTCCAACCCCTCCCCCCAATTCGATTTTTTCAGACCCCTCCCCCCAAAAAATTTTCTAACCCCTACCTATATTTTAGAAAATTTTTTTGAAAATTTTAACTAAAAATTCGAAATTTTTGCAAAAAATTCCAAAAATTAGCGAAAAAATTGCTAGAATTCGCTTAATTAAGCTAAAAATTGTTAAAAAAAGCTGTAAATTGAGAAAAATTTTCAATTTTTTAACGAAAAACCGATTTTTCGCAGACCCCCCCTCGAAAATTTTTCTTACCCCTCCCCCCAAATCGACTTTTCGCGACCCCCCCTACCCCTTTTTCGCCAAACCCCCTCCCTACTTTTTTCTGAACCCCCACCCCCACTTTTTTCGCTAGCCACACCTATGCCCCTCCCCCCTAAAATGGGGTCCAAACAAGAGAAAAAATGCTAAATTTTTGCAATTTTTCAAAAATTTTCTGAAAAAATTGTCTACAGTTAAAAACGCTAAAAATAGGTTATAAAATGCAATACGAGTAGCGTTTTATTAGATTTATGTCGAAAATAGTCGATTTTATGTCCAAAAAGGGCTATTTTTAGCTGAAAAAAATTGGGTACAGTTTGGGTACAGTTTTTTGAAAATTTCCGATTTTTGAGACCCCCAAGCCAGATTTGGACGTTTTACTCCCCCCCAACCCAAACAGGTGGTACATCTATGGTGAAACTATGCCCCCCCCCCCCCCTAACACACCTAGTATCATAGGTGTGTTAGGGGTAAGGGGGGGGGTGGGGGGGACCCCCCACCAAAATGACAAATTTTGGCGAACCCCCCCCCAGATTTTCAGATCTTTGCTTTTGCTACCCCCCTCCAGATTTTTGGCCAAAAGTGGCCAAAAATGGCATAAAATCAAAAATTTAGGGGGTCCCCCACCCTCCGTCAGAACCCCCCCCCCCCCAGATTGTTTTGCCACCCCAAACCCAATGTGGAAATGGGGGGGGGGGGGGGGGGGGGTTGGGGGGGGTAACCCCCCCAGCCATTTTTACAAACCCCCCCAAAAATTTTTGGGGGCCCCCGCCAACTGGGGGGGGGGGTAGTCGCGCCGAAGGCGCGAAAAATTGGCCAAAAATAGGGTATTTTAGGGTAAATTCTGCTAAATTTTTCCAAAAAGTCCAAAATTTTGACTTAAAGTGTTTATTATTGCGAGAAATACACGTTTTTAACGGTTTTATGGACTTTCTGGCTCAATATTGACCTTATTTTAGACTTAGAAGCATGTTGGCAATCAAGTTTTCGAGTTTAAAACCCCTGTCTAATGTCAAAATTACTTCATAGTTGAATGTTTTTTGGCATTAGCAATGGCTGAAAATGCGATTTTTGACATAAAAATAGAAAAATTTTTTTGGGGGAGGTTTGGGGGGGGTCGTGGGGGGGTTTGGGGGGGTCTAAAAAGGGGGCCCCCCCCCAAAATTCCGGGGGAGGGGGCCCCCCCAACCCAAATCCCCGTTACACCTATGGCCACATCTATGCCTATTGCCTAGTATAGTATACGTTTGTTTATGGGAAGCTTTTGCTTGCGCGTAATATAAGCTTTGACTTAGCTATCTGTCTATTACAGTAAATGGTTCTCAAAACAGGATTATAATTCGATGTCGTATGCATGGTTTTAACTTGCAAATTTGTAAATTTTCTTGTTTTTTCGTCTTCAAATGTTCACAAGTCCGTTATTATTAAGACTACATTAGAATATTTTAGATGTATTTGTATTTTTGTAGTCAGAATTTCATTTCCTGATTTCAGAAAGTTTAAATAAACTTGAAGAAGAAACAAGATTTTATGTCAGAAGAAAGAAATGATAACAAAAATTTAGATATTGCTATTGTTTTGTTTAGTTTTGACGATTTTATATCATAAGAATTAAAACAAATTTTGATTTTATTACATTCAAAGAATATAATTATACAGAATACAAGAGCTAACGTAATAAATATTCTATTTACAGGATACTAAGACTATTTTGGTTTGGTTTACCGAAACTTTAATGAGAGAACTGCTCTTTGCGCCCAGTAGTAGGGAAAATTTCCCCTCTTCTGCTGCTTTGACCAGTAGTAACGTCCTAGGAAAGAATAGTTCAGAGGTACTTTATCTGAGTCAACTTAGCAAGAGGTCTTCTCGCTAGGTCACTTTCGTTCTTCGAAGTGGGGCGGATTGGCAAAGACCTTTAGATCACTTTCGTTTTTGCGGAGTGTTAGGCACGCAGAGTATAGTACGAATAAATCAAATTCTATATGCAGGAGATTTTTGTTGGTAAAGTACTCCATTAGAAACAAAAAAGATATAATCTCATTGAAATTTGCTTTCGCAGATTCGCTTCTCTTCAATTACAGATAAAAAATTTCAATAGCTGGCTTCCGAGGCCGTTCCTCATTATATATAACAGCTTTGCTCTATATTTTCTCCTCCACATCTCCAAATTTTTATCTTATACACTAAGGTAACACACATTGCTCTGTAAATCTCCATTGCATTTATATTTGTCAAGAGGAAGAATTAGTTGACTAATCAGAAAAAGATGTTTTCACTAGATCACTTTCGTTTTTGCGGAGTGTTAGGCACGCAGAGTATAGTACGAATAAATCAAATTCTATATGCAGGAGATTTTTGTTGGTAAAGTACTCCATTAGAAACAAAAAAGATATAATCTCATTGAAATTTGCTTTCGCAGATTCGCTTCTCTTCAATTACAGATAAAAAATTTCAATAGCTGGCTTCCGAGGCCGTTCTTCATTATATATAACAGCTTTGCTCTATATTTTCTCCTCCACATCTCCAAATTTTTATCTTATACACTAAGGTAACACACATTGCTCTGTAAATCTCCATTGCATTTATATTTGTCAAGAGGAAGAATTAGTTGACTAATCAGAAAAAGATGTTATCTTATATACTAAGGTAACAAACATTTCTCTGTAAATCTCCATTGTATTTATATTTGTCAAGAGGAAGAATTAGTTGACTAATCAGAAAAAGATGGTTATCTGTAAAGTTATGAAATTTAGGGACTTCTGCATAAATAATTAGGAAAATATGATTATGTATACAACCTGTAAGCTGGAGTTTTTACAGTTATGAAATTGAGAAACTTCCACCAAAAATATGGTGCGGGTTTCTTTCAGCTTAAACAAACGTTGCGCTACATGGTACATTGAAGTCATACAACACAAGCGTTTGTGATCTGAAATTAAAATAGACATAATTATACTGATATGGAATGACGAAATACATTTTAAACTTCGCGTAATGACAGCGGCCTTTTGCGCAGTATACATACATGCAGGAGATTTTTCGTTGCCATTTCCTAGACAGCGGCCTTTTGCGCTGTTTTTTAAAATTAGTTGACTAATCAGAAAAAAGATGGTTATCTGTAAAGTTATGAAATTGAGGGACTTCCGCAAAATGAGACTGACAAGCGGAACAGACCTAACTGTTTGTCCCACAATTGCAATGGTTTGTCTAAGAAATCTGTAAAATCAAAGATGGTTATGAAACACAAGAAATCATAAAAAGCGTAAGTTAAAGGTGGCACACGAATTAAGCATCAAAACTAGCAAAAAGTTGCCACATGAATTCGGACGAAAAACAGAAAAAGGCGGCACATAAATATGGCACAAAAAAACGAAAAGGTGGCGCATGAAAATGGCAAGAAATTTTTAGAAAAAGGCGGCACATAAATACGGCAGAGAATAAGAGAAGGTGGCACATGAAAACGTCAAGAAATTTTTCGGTGGCACATGAATACGCAGCCGAATTCATCATAGCCAGTTCACCGGATCAGGTACGAAGCTTAGAGGTTGGTTCTGGAGGTTTGGGTGGTTATGGTTCTATGATTATGGTCAGTTAGAATTTTATTGTAAAATCCAATGTTTTGAAATTGTGTGAAATAAATTATGTGAATACTATTTTATGAATAATATTTTTTACTTTTAAATTCTCTCAGAATTCCCAAGTTCACACACTCATTGCGTTCCTGCAATCTCAGTCTTAGTTTCGTTTTTGGAGTCTTCCAAATTATTTTACAATGGAACAAAAGTACTGACGTAATCAACATATGGTATCTTATTTTCCATAGATAATCAATTAGTTCACTTGCACACTGCATTATCATGCTTAGTGGAATTGTGCGCACTCTTTTGATGTGGCCACTCAGCAGTTTCAAAACTTGAAAGTGGAATTGTGCGCAAATTTTTCATTTCATCTTATTCATATATTCATCTCTATTCGAGTGACAAGGTAATAAAAATAGCACGGGTTTTGAAAGCTATAGTTCTGTTTTACTTGCGGAGTTTTGTGAAATAAAGTGATCTATGCATCATGGAAATAGTAATTTATGTTTAAGCTTCAAAGGACAAATCCTTTTACACTATTTACGAAATAATTAGAAATTTTAGTTTGAGTATTAAATTTAAAATTGTCTTGCAATTTCAAAAATTACAACAATGAAAAATTTATATTTCAATGCAAAAATTAGTAACATTTAATAACAATCTTGTCAATTCTGCCTTTTGTACTAGGTTGTTATTTGTTCTTCGTATTCTTGTTGTATTCTTATAATCCGGCTATGCAAATGCATAAACATAAAAGGTAAAATCATTAGCATGAAAGCACATTTCAGTAAAGTTAAGACAAAATAGTACTCACAATTCCACTTTTGAGATTTGTAGTAGGCACAATTCCACTTCTTAGTTTTGCTGAATGAGAGTAGACATATTTCCACTTTTGAGTTTTGACGATGAGAGGGCTGAATTCCACTAAGCATAAGTGGAATACCACTAGGCATAGTGGAATAAACCATATTAGGTACCTAATAGGATCATTACCGAAACAGAATAACTATATGGATTCGGTTGAGGGCTGATTATATTTTTCAAGTTCATCGATATTCATTAGTCGTAATCATTAATAGTCTTAACATAACCGTAGAATTTAAAAAACACTTAGCTTTGATGTTTGCTGCAGCCCGGACTGGGCCAGGTCGGCAACTGTTTCAATTTCTGTTTTTATTTTGGTTAAATGTACTTAAATGCTAGCAATATATACTTCGCCTTCACGCTGAACAACAATATAGCGAGTCTGTTCTGGAATTTAATTTAATATTAATTTTTATTACTTTTTTAATTAATATTTTTGAATATTTTTGTTGTTATTAATTTTGTTTCCAGTTTGAAATATTTTGTTGCAGGAGACTCAGGAGACTGTTTTGATTTCTCACAAATTAACTTCCGCTCACTCTTCCAGCAAAACCAGGTGTAATAAAGTGACTGTTATGCATTATTGTATTACATTCCAGTTTTATATTGTACGGGCGTCATGAAACCTGCAGGGTCTTGTAACGCAACACTTACAGAATTAGAGTGCTGAATAGAGATATGTTCAGATATGTAGTATCTGAATTAGTAGAGGTACGGCAAATAAGTTTAATTAAAGTTACGTTAAGCTACATAAATAACGCTACTACAAATGGCGACATGATTAAGACGATTGATGAACCAATCAGATTCTTAAATCGGTGTACGATGACACTCTCAAACACTAACAAAGCTGAAGCGAACAAGGCTGAAGCTTTCACAAATTAAAATCTTAGAACACAAAGAAACAGACCATGCTTAATTATTGAAGGAGGATGGACGTTCGACCACCCATTCAACTAAGAAACGTCGTCAAAATAACCAAATTCAGAGCAAATACCAATTGAAACAATATTTCAATTCAACAGTTCGACAAAGTCGAATGAAAGGAAAACTTGGGAAACTGCTGAGCCTCTAAGTTTCAACACCATTACTAAAATTGACAAACTCCCATCTGCCAGAACATTTCCTCATATATCAAAGAAGCTAACAGAGTGGCCGGCTTTATCAAAACATTGTCCAAGTCAAAACATCTATATTATTTGCAACTCAAGTTCTGCTGCTGCAGATATTCTTCCGACTTAGTTTCAAGCTTGCAGTGCTGTTAAGCATTAGTTCATGATATGGTCTGTGAAAGGATGTACACATCTAAACTCGTGCATAAAACAAATACAAAGACAAATACAAATTCGAAAATGCAAAACCATTATTGAAAATATTTTACGATGAAATAATAAAAGCGCACAATTTCTCCATAGAAAATAAAGATGGTCCTTACGAAAAAGCAATATAGATATTCTGTTTAAAGAAATCGGAAAATTTCTGGGAAAGCCCAACTTTCGCTTACATACAACACACAACATAACGAAGAGTAGTTAATACTTTGTGTGCATTGACTGCCGCACACTTACAGCTCGAACTCCAGTCTTTACCGCTGATGAAAAGCATAAATAACAGAACGGTGTTGCAGCACAGTTCAAGTTACCAGTGAAATGCATTATCAAACCTATTTTTTCCTTGCTGAATGGAACCAGTTGGACAAGAGCAAAAGACACCATCCACGCTAAATAACAAAATACAATAATTCCAAATTGCTTCATTACATTGATTTCTCTCATTAGCGATTCCTTTCGCGAATTGCTTCCCATCAACGACTCTGCAACTTTCGATGAGATCTGTAACCGTATCAGAATTTTTGCATAAACGACGGCAACCAGACAAGCTACAACATTAGCACTCAGTGCATTGGTCTTTGCAGCTGCAGCTGAATACGGTCCGCTAAAAGTCCATGTCCAAGTGAATCCGGTGAAGTGAAAAGCAGATCGGCATACAGCCATTGTTGTAGCAACTAATATACCTACGCAAAAGCAAAGACAGATAATAATGGCATTGTTTCGACGATTGAAGATTTCTGCACCAGAACGGTAAAATATCATGATATATCGATTAATTGATATTGACAGCAGCAATGGGAACATGGTCCATACAAGGGCAGTTCGAAAGACTCCAAATGTAATATGTGCTAATGGAGGATACATATCGGGTCCAAACACAACCGTTGGAAGTGAGTACAAGAATTCCGTAGCTAGAATTGACAAATCCAACGCAGCCAAAGCTTTCGTGTAAAGGTAGAAAGGACTGTTAAATTCTTTCCTATTTCTGCGCATCGACGAAAGAACAATGGCATAGCAGATAATTCCACAACCGCCAACTGCAATAATATTGAGACATGCGCTGACACCGAATCTTAGCGCTGACGGAAGCTGTTCATAGTTCCGTAGTTTGAACCAGTCAGAATTAAAGCAGCAATTTGAATAGGTGTTCATCCTAGATTATAAGCTGAAACAAGAGAGTGAAGGAAAATTATTGTTAAACTCAGAGACTTACTGCCTGGACTAGACCTGAATTATGAATGGCAGGGTGATTGCAGGTTGTTTAGCCCTGACCCTAATTACTATTTGACTAAATCCGTAGCTATGAATTACTTCAAATCAGTACTTCAAATCATTGAATCCGTCCGAGCATGCATAATCAACTACAAGAGCGTGAAGTGGCGAGCTATTTAAGGAAACAATAATCTCAATCGTGCTCGAGCAAAGATTCCAGCATTATTTGTTATACTTCAAATTCCCTTATACTCTACTGGATGAATTCACATATATATTGCGCTGCTTTGTACTGATTGATTGCATGGTTTAATTTGGTTGATACTTCGTATTGTGGAGGGGTAGGGTAAGTTAAATCTAGTCTAATAACAGTAGTCGACTTCGAATCGTGAGAAGTTTTACCTCAGTAGTGTATGTCTCGCTACGATACATATGAATAGCTAATCGATCAGGAGAACAGATCAGGATAGAATTTATCGGAATTTCAACAGTCATCACATCAATCTCGACTCTCACCAATACAGACTAAAAAGGTCGCTCAGATAGTAGAGATGAGATAGTCGAAGAAACAGTCGTAAATCAAAAACATTAAAGTTAGAGAACATACGACAAACAATACAAATTTGATCAACACTTTCACTCAGAATATACGCCTCCTAAACCAACCGTGACAAGAACACAACCACCAACTAACTAACTTGAACTCTCTAATTGTCACCTATAGTGTGAAGCTAGCCAAAAGCAAAGCCTAATTTGTATTCATCATTCAAGCGGAATTATCTATCAATTCAAATTGAAGCAACCGTGAATATCGCGAGGAATTTTTATTCCGCCGGAGGCGGAATCTTTGTAATGGGTCAACCCTACAATAGTGTATAATTCTAAGTATGTTATGAATCGCTCACTATGTTTAGCACGTAGATCTAGCTGCGAAAGTTTTTTTGGATAGGGGGTGTACTATTTGAAGGCTACTTTGAACCAGCTGGCCGAGTGATGCGACAATTTTTTGCTGTTTGTAGTCGACTCCCACTTTATTTTCATCCGCTTATTTTTATGTTTTTTTTAAAATCTGAAACTGCAAGATTTACAATTTAATGTTAAGGAAACCTTTTGCCAGAGCTCCCCCATGGCAGTTTCAGATTTCTGTCAACATAGATTTAGCAGACTAAATTTCAGATGGCATTGAAACGTGTAAGAGAGCGGCGTGGAAAGCGGACCAGGAGCTGCTTGGGATCAGCTTATCAGCAGCACTTTATCACCAGCACTTTACGTCAAATTATATAATGTGCATTGCGTGATCCTCGAGGGTGTGGGTCAACTTGGCGAAGTAGTCAGCTCACTATCGAGATTTCGGTCATTGCCGAACATCAAAAAGGATGGTTAAACAACATAGGATAAAGTGTAGTACTCTCGCAATCATTTCAGTTTGGCTAAGGTATAGGCTGTGTCAGGCTTAAACTTAAGGACTTCAGGGTTTCAGCATACTGCAATGCATAAACAGGTTCAAGCAAGAATATATAATAGGAAGAGTGGGAAGCTTAGCCCTTCCTAATGGAAATGGCCTGTGAGATGCTCGGCACATTAAGGCCGAAATCTCGGGGGGGGGGGGGGTACAGCTTACCGTTGTTCAAGATGGTTTATATGCGTTTGAACTAAAACGCATCTGATTGGCTAATCGCCTACCTTTTGTCAAATTTACGTGTATAAGCGGACCGTCCGAGACCTCGGGGGGGGGTCCCGCTTAGCGTTGTTAAGCGTGCGTTTATATGCGACTGAACTGAAATGTATTTGATTGGCTACTTAGCTACCGTAAACCTCATCAGTGCATTTCAGTTCGACTGCATATAAACACAAGCTTAACAACGTTTAAGCGGGACCACCCCCCGAGATCTCGGGGGGGGGGGTCCACCTATACACGTAAATTTGACATAAGGTAGGTGATTAGCCAATCAGATGCATTTTAGTTCAAACGCATATAAACATATGTTGAACAACGGTAAGCGGTACCCGCCCCCCCCCGAGATTTAATGCCATAATTGCCTTAATGTGCCGAGCATCTCGCAGACCATTTCCATTAGGAAGGGCCAAGCTTCCCACTCTTGCTATTATATACTCTTGATTCAAGATATGTGTTGTAGTGGCAAGATGATCCGCACACACAACGGAAGGAATTTTTCCCCTTTTAGGGGTCACTTGTTGCTTTGATTCGTTATACAAGTACTTTGTAACATGGTAATCCATGCACCCAGATATTAGCCTTCGCATCGCACGGGAAACCCTCGTGCGATGTGAGTACAAATAACTGACTGCACGAACAGCCGTGCTACAAAGTATACTTCAGACGAACTCATTTCTATTAATCTATCAAACAAATCATATCAACAGATTGTACAAATCCCCTGAATTGTGTTTTTCTTTTATCACTTTTCAGAGTAATTCTACATTCTTAATACTTCCCTCTTCGTTGTAGATGAAACCTCTGTCAGTTCCAGGAATAAATCTTGGCTGAGGTCTTCTTAGTCTTGCAGGAAGAATTCGCCTGTGTTGTCGATCATTCGCTTGTTGACGAACAATCGGAGGTGGTACAAAGCACGAATCTTCAGCTGTGGAATTCGTGACCTTGGTTCTACCATGCCGGGTTGCTTTCGCAGAAACCAGATTTCTGGCATTAGCATTCCGATCTGAAGAAACTTGAAACGTCGCCGGACCTTTGTTCCTTACTATCTTCTCTTGTGGACCAAAACGAGATTCTCCTTTCTTGTAGTCATGTCGTTTATGACGGACGGTATCACCAACGTGGAGTTCGATGTCTTTAGTCTTTCGTCGGTGATCGGCATGCTTTTGATATGACCGCTGATAATTAGACAATCGTAAAGGATCGGATTTTCTGAATACATAGCGCTGGTTAGCTTAGTGCACATCTCTCTAGCAAGGGATACCTGTGTTCCTGTGTGCGGGATGGTTCTATAGGCAAGTAAGGTGAGGCTTAAAGCATCTCGCCAATTTTGACCTTCCAACAAAGCTACCTAAGATGAGGCTCTGCCGCTATTTATGTTGCTATTGCGTTGCTGTGTTGCTCTGTTGCTATTGTTTTTATAGCTTTTAGAGGATTTGCTATCGAAAAGTTGTTCCACGATGTATAACCGTTACAATCTCTGTAAGCACTTGCCAGTTTATAAGCCATCGTTTCAGATCCTTAGGTTAAGGATTACGTCGGAGAAAAACATGTAAATTCGTTACAATGACACGTAAACATAAAATAATAACACATGTGAAACCAGGAAAAATGTCCTCGGTCTTACCTTGCCACACAGAAAAAATTTTAACAGTTTGAAACTTTTAATGTATTTAATGCTATTAAATTCTGAAACTTCTTTAGATTTCCAAAGCATTAGACAAAATAGTTTTCATTGTTCCAGCTTCGAATATCAGTTGTTTCTAATCTGCAACTACTAAGCTCTTCTGAATTCTTGCAGGATATCCTAAGGGTTACCCGACAACCTATAGATTATATATCAGAAACTGAAATTTTCCCAACAGAGGTGTTACAGCAAGAGCAAACTCAGATTACTTTCAGTTTCTCCAGTTAAAACAGACGTAATTTCATTCATGAAGATATATTTCAAAGTACGAAGCAATTGTCTTTGATAGTGTGACATTTCAAATTTTTGATTAAAATTCATGCTACATATGGTCAAATTCTTTTTTCAAAAACAAATTAATAAAATAAAATACAGCCAACGTGGAGAAATCTCGGGGGATTCGGACGTTCTTCACACTGGAGGAAAACTTTCAGATCATTGTTACCGTGTTAAAATGTTGAAAAGCAAATCGGAGTCATAGAAAATATGAATCATACAGTGAAAACTAAAGATATTTTTCACAAGTTGATAAAATCAGGCAAGCAAGCATTGAAGAATCGGTCAATTGAACGGGGGGGCTCCTTGATTCCGGTTGCAGGTTTGAGGCTTAGGAATCTGGTGCTGATTTTCCTCGTTACCTCGTTTAACTAAAGTTTACACAAATATCCCCTGTGGCCTAAAACGACCTTCTAGAATAGGTAACGTTTCGGCAACCTAGCCTACAAAACAATATTACCATAATCCGGGCAAGAAGTTGTCCCGCCCAGATTCAATTGCATTCTGCCCTGAAGAGTCGTCAGACACGGATATCTTTTCGCTGTAAAGTTGTATGCGGGGGTTTTCGGGGTCGCAAAACAAGAATCTAAAATCCATCTTCGCTTCAGCTTTTCGTTAGCTAACGTTAGTTAACAAAAGCTAACATTACAAGCTGAATAGAGAAACGGATTTCAGATTAGCGTTCTGCGATCCCAAAAACTCCTTCAACTTTACAGCAAAATCGGAGACAAATAAGTTATCAATTTCCCCAGGTATATACCCCCCTTGCGAATAGTCATGTTTTACAAATTTTAAGTGCTGTGAGGACAAGCGGGGGGGGGCTTGGAAGCACCTACGTGGGAAATCCGATGGACATGGGAACCATCAAATTAAGATCCCACAGGTGTCCTCTGGCATCCGTCTGATGGGTTCCAACTCCCGAGGACATGACTTAAACTCTTAATTCTTAAACTATGCTGCCGAACTAAATCTTTTCTGGTATTTCCGGATGATTTGGCCTAGACGTGGGCTGTATTCATAATGTGGATATCTTATGGATTCGTATCCACTCCTTAAATTATGCTACCGAGCGGTTGGTCCCGGTCCTTCTATATCCTGGTCATTCCGTATGGGGCTGGAGACAACCTGCGTAGACCTGTGCTGGTTTGGCGATTCTCCACACCGCTGAAGACCATGCACGATGGGCCCGGAGTCGGTAGAAGAAAAAGGATAACCGGGACAAATTCCCAAAATTGGACAATACAGACATAGCATAAATAGTTAAATAAAGCGTAATCTTAATTCTTAATCCTTATTCTGAGCTACATGAGTAGTACAGGGTCTGGCTTTCGAGCCCTAATCATTGGATTGGGACTTACCAACTACCCCGTTATTAACTACAGGCTAACTGTCCGGTATTAACCGATAGCTAGACAGACTGTTCGATGCAGGTAAACCCTATAGGGTGCAACGCTCCACGAAAGTTGGTCCCTAACTAAAGCCTGTCCTAATAAAGAATAGATAAAGGCATCATTTATTGGAGTAACTTACAGAATTTTAATAGACAGGAAAGGCAACCAGTAAGCACAGTAAATACTAATAAGTATACAAGCCTGCAGGCCGACTGCTCTACATGAAGGATACACAACAACTGATTACATAAGACAAGAAACTGTCTAGACGGTTGTTATGAGTCATCACCCGAAACTGATGGTTTACACACAACAGTAACAAAATAGCTTCATCATTTGTCTAACGAAATACACTTCGAATAGCGAGATACTTAACACCGTAATCCTTCCAAGAAAGTCACCACCTACTGCCTCCTAACCCCTAGTACCCACGATACCCCAGTAATCCCGATACCCCCAGTACGCCCTGTACACCCAGTGTACAGATACCCTTAGTACCACCTGTACCCCTAGTACGTCCTGTACCTCTAGTACCCCGTGCACACCTAGTACTCCTTATACCCCCTGTCCCCCAGTAGCCACTGTACTTCCTGTCGAACATCTGTTTATACCCCAGTACTTCCTGCCATACTCCTAGTATTACACTCAGTTCCTACGCTTACCAACCACACACCTTGACAACACTCTGTTAGTACTCCCAGTTCCAAAAGCATTCACACCTCTCCTAGCTTCCTCATCATCGTCCCTCTGCGTTCTTCCCCCGGGGCTTGGGACCCGGCATCGGCCAATTACCGGACACATAGTCTACCTAACTGCCTACCTACTTTTTACGTACCTGCCTACATACGTACCTACCTACACTACTAATCCGGCCTAATCTAATGTTTTTGGTATTTCCATCGCTTTAACTTTTTACTACACTTACACAAACCAACAAATATGTAGAGGCAGCCCTAAAGAGGACTGTTGGGGTAACGGGGACAGAGGTGGAGGCGAAGCTTGTTTCCCAGGGTTTGTGGAAGACTGTCAGTGATTGAAATCTGTTTGTGGTCTACCATCCGGAGGTCTACCAAATCGGGTCCTTCTAAGACTCCCAGAAACGGCAATTCACTAAAATTAAATGTCGCCGATCTCCCATCCTCAATTGCTGATTCTGTGGTAAAGTAGCTTGGCGCGCTGTAGTTCCAAACCTCCACTTCGTTACCTTTTACACTGAACCAACACCACCAGTACATTTCGTGGGCGCTTTTGTAACCGACCGTTCGCGACGACAGCTCAAGCCCAACTGACGCGATATCACGATTTACACCCTTTATATACCTTTTTAAACCATTCCTTCAGTACCTACAGCATAATGTAATTACCTCTTGTTTGCACCCGGTCTTTTCCTAGTCTCACACTAGCTGTCTGGCTACCGTTACTTTGTGTTCCGAGTCACTCCAAATTAGCTCCCAGTTTACTCCGAGTATACACCGAGGTTACCACAAACTTGCTCTAAACATGCCCCGTTCTTTCATCATTTATGTGTTTTAATCCTATTTGTTCTTAATCTACGCCTTCCTCGTCTACACCTTGTGTCTTTTCAGGTAGTACCACCGTGCCCAGGTCAGTGTTCTTTTCAATTGCTCGCTTTAGGGCTTCTTCCTCAGTCGAAAATTTATGCTCATAGTCTGCTTGCTCGTCCATAACCTTTTCAATGAGTGGCTCGTCGAGGAACTGTTTGCAACGTTGGATGTGAGAAAAGATTAGCCTGTTCAACTCTGTCCTAATTAGGGGTCTAAGTTCATTGTACGCCTCAACTTCAGCTGTAGCCTCGGTATTACCATCTGCAAGGTACTCCTGAATTAAGCGTCCCATTCTTCGTTCGTGTTTCTCCTCCGCCTGTCGAACAACCTCATCCCAAAACTCACCAATCGGTCTCATTGTACTGCCAGAATCACTGCTCCTTGAGGACTCCATACTTGTCTCTGATTCGGACTCATCATACTCTGGTTGGGCACTGTGAAGGTTTTTGAACATGACGTTGTAGGTTGAACGCCCTGGTGAACGTCTGACCACAAGTGCCACACTGGTATGGTTTGTAATATTCACAACTAGACATGTTTGTTCTGATTGAGTTCAATATACGCTTGATGACGCTTTGTCTTTGGTGCTTTTATGTACTGCGTCGCCTTTGTTGATTTTCAGTAAGAGTCACTCCGAGGGAACAAACGTACACCGGGACACGGAACATACACCGAGTACACACCGAGCCGTCTGAGTAATCTAGGAGTAATGAGGGTGAATTTTAAAATGCAATTTCCGCCTATATTGGTTCATTGTACCCGAAGCCAGCCATGTCTAGATTGACGTGGCAATCCGACGCGACGACTTTCAGGGAGGACTACACCAAATTTGACAGGACTAAATTTTTATTCCGCTGGTGCGGAATATATTCCCGGTAGTATAGCATGTAAATGCATGTACGGTGTTGTTATAGTCTTCAGCTTTTCTTATCTTTAACACATGGCCAGTATGTTTATTTTTTAGAGACTATAGAAATCGATCAAAGTAACCACATAGGCTTTCAGAAGAATTCGGTCTAAAGTTGTTTCTGAAGTTTGATCGAATTTTATCACATAAATGCTCCGAAATTCAGCAATACGCCTTTTCGGCCTTATTTGTTTCTGAACTACTCCACAGACAGTAAAGACTAATGTAATGCGGGTGATAGCGACTGCGCTGTATTCTACTATAGCTATAGCTACTCCCCTTTCCAATATCTACGTTTTATTCCTTTTCTATTTTTCTCCCAAAACTCCTTAAAAGTCCTTAAATGCAATTGTTGTAAATGTTATTTCAAGTCTGGGAAAGGTAGATCATGTATGATGCTGGAAAAACACGTTTTCCTGTCTTGAATCATAATTTTAGTCAGTTGAGAGTTGTCTTCGTTCGCGTACGGTCGGTCCGATTTTTGGGGGCGCCCCCTTAAAGCTTTTCTACGTTAGTAAAGTTCCTTTTGTTTTTCCTTTTTAAAATTCCTTTGAACTTACCCCTTCTAACCCCCTCACCTAGTTTCTAATTGTTTTCCCTTTTGTATTTGCTTAACTCCTAACTCTCATTTCTCAGCTTCCCCTTCCTTTTCTGCGGGGTTGTCCCCTTTCCCTTGGGTCTGCCTTTTGTGACAGGTGCATAAATTCCTAACCAAAACACAACTCAGCAATTGATATTTTAATATCCAAATTAATGTTCTTACGTATCAAAAGTAAATAAAATTATAAAGTAATTCTTAAGCATACGTACTTAAAACCTAGCTGAAATTATCTAAGTCTTATTTTCTATCGTAGTCCCGAGTAAAGGTTCTTCTAGCTAAGTCAGCTACCCTGCAGTTGAAGGCGTGGCGTGCTGATGTTTTCTTATTGGTGGAGAATTTTCGTAAGCGTCGTGACTATGCTAATTCCTAGAATTGAATTGTAATCGTGACAGTTGATGTTCCAATTTGTTCCAATTTTCCGAGTTTTTATGTTTCCTCTTGTATTACGAAACAAGCCTGAAAGTGTGAGTCAAAGCTTCGTCAGCGAAAGACTTGAAAGAGACCGCCTAAGTTTTTAGGCTTTTTGATGAAAAGAGCTTTCGACTTTTTGACAAGAAGTAATTAGAAAAGGGAGATACGGTAGCACGTAAGAGGCGGAGCTACCCGAAGTATAAAAGTCAACGTTTTGAGTCATTCGTGGCTGGTGGGCTGTGTGCTGTTTCTGGTTGCTCCCTTGCCTTTCTCTATACCTGTGGTCTGAACTCTGAACATGTTTGAATTATGAACTTGTCTTTGTTATAACCTGCCCTCTGCTTCATAGTAAAAGCCTAGTGTTCACTGATGCCTAAGACGAGCAACGATCCACAACCCTAACAGTCATAAGGCCTACACGGACCAGATTTCCACTCTTCCACAAACAGAACTTTCGAAGGACCTCAAGGCCTCGTGACACTTTGTTAGCTAACTCAGTTACTCCGATTTTGTTAGTTTTTACTCTCCCTCCCCAATTCTTGCTGGTGTCCCCCATGTTTAAGTCTCCTTTGTAATTTTTATTGTTATTGTACAGTCGGGTAGCCCGCTGTCTATAACTTGCCCCACTCTGGGTAGCCCAGGTGGGATTTTCTGCTGTAAATTGCCTGCTCTGTCCATTAAAGTGCCTAGTTGTCTCCCGTTATATTTAATTAATGTTTATTAACTTAAATTTAACTAGACTCTGATCTTTTAGGTAGCTAGGTAGAATTTTGGGATTAACCCGGAATTAATTTTGTTAGCTGAGTTTAGTTTGTGCGTGTCCCCCAAAACTTTGCCTGGCGTCCCCAACATTTAGCCCACTCCCCCTTGGCGAGGTTTGTCAGCGTGTGTGTCAGCCGCCTGGAGTAAAGACCACCCGCAGTCGAAGGTTTGCATCCCTTGCGCCAGTCCTAAGTAGTGGAGTTGAGTCAGCGGTTTAAGTCCCTAGCTCAACCCATTACACTAATAAATTTAGCTTTGTTCAAAACTCAGCGGTATATATCCAGGTATTTCTTACAAAGCGCACAGTTCGAAAAAAGTTGTTTAAGTGATTGTAAAGTACACAATAGATGCTTTTTGCCTGAAAGATGATGGCATCTAATATGCAATTTGCTTTTTCTAAAACATAATAAACCTCAGTGATTTTATGACACTTTTATATTTCACATCAGGTGCTGTCGCAGAAGTCGGAGCTCATGCAGGTGATGCAGTTGGCGGAACTGCAGGGACTCAACCCGGTCGTGGTCATGCGGGAGCATGAGGGACTTTGTAAACGGCCTGGCCACTTTGACATCGGACTAACGGCCGTGACCCAACAGGCCCCGGACTCGTCCGCTTTCGTGGTTCCTGAGCCCCGTCAAACTAGTGAGGTGATGATGGGTCCGTCAGTCATCCGGACTCTGATGGGAACGGCGGTCCCGCCCACACCTGCTGCAACTATGGCCCCCGCGACACGATTCGGCTCGAAGCTCCGTCGAGTCGAGTCATCCCAGGGCGAAACGGCCAGCGTCATCGCTTGGTCAGCACCAAAATCCCCGTTGGTTGGAGCGGAGGCAGCCAGACCTGGTGCGTCTGCCTCTCAGTCAGAAGTTTTCGGCGGTGTTTCAGGTTCGGGAAGAGGTCGAGGCTTTCGTCCTTTCGTATCCGACTCGGATTCATCGACGGCAACCGCTATCACGACTCGCTCAACACCTGTGAGTCTACATCAGCGCTCGGGCACACTTGGTCGGGTGGCCTACGTCCCTCTGGAGGAACCACCTCTGGATTCTCCGGCCCATGACCAGTGGGAGGCCGTTTATCGCGGTCAACGGGACAATCAACCGTCAACATCACATCAACAGCGGTCGCCTCGTCGGGAGGCATCTCGTCCTCCCCCATCCATCGAACCTCGTGATCGTGACTATTCGCGGTCACACCGTCGTGAACCCTCGACTGATCGTCATCGTCAGCATTCGTAATCCCGTCGTCGGGATTCCCGTCCAACGTCACCAGCGTCTCGTGGCCAGAGACCGGAATCTCGCGATGATCGCGGTCAGCGTCCGTCTACGAGCCGTCACGAGCGTCAGCCAGCCCGTGAACGATCACCATCGGCTCGTCGTCGTGATCAGGACCGTCATCGGCAACCATCACGGGATCGTCGTTCGGAAGAGCTTCAGCGATCGACTGAGCGTCGGCATGAGTCTCGCGATCGTCGCCCTGACCGTCGACCTCCAACCTATCCGAAGGCTCAGCATCACGTCGAGTCTCGTCAGAATCGTGACAAACGCCTAGCGGCCGACGCGTTAAGTCGACAACGACCGCAGAAGTCGACTTATCGCGTGCCACGAGTGAAAACAATCAAGAAGCCTGATGGTCGGAATTCTGCGATTCGGGAACTTCCGCCCGAATATCCCAACAACTATACGAAGGACAATTTTCCGCCATTTCGGGTTTACTTGGTAAATGTCCTCTGCGATATGCTTAATCGTGACATTGCTCGCACGGTTTCTCGGGGAACCGAGGACCCGCTTTACGATGAATTTAAGATCGAGCAACCCACACCGGCTGAAGTCGCTCAGATCCAAATGGACCGTTGGCCTGACGATCCGATCGTCTATTGTCGAGATAACAATCTCCAGTGGATTCCACACAACGTCCCTGGAGATCCGTCCGAGAAGAAACTCCATCCTTGGGTGGCCTTGTTTCGTGACGAGGTCCTCAAGTGGATGCAGGACAATGCCCATGTATCCCAACGGTTCCCATCGGACTTTATGGATCACATCTGGCAACGGATGTGCGCCCGCGACAGCCATCTGACCAACCACATGACGGCAAATCCGGAGTCTGAACAGACCGGCGGTCGGACTGTCTGGCATTCGCGATGGGTCATCAAGGACTACCGTGATCGTCACGGGAAGCTGTTCAAAGGCTTTCCAGTCAACCGCGTCTCGGCGAACGCACGATGGGCCAACTGCTTGGCCATGGCAGCGCTGGTACCTGAACTCTTCCGGTACCCGCACCTGATTCGCCGATACGAATCCCAGCACTTCTACGTGGCCCACATGCACGCTCGGCGTCTTCGGACGCGCTGCATGACGGTCCGTCAGGCCATGCTCGGATGTCATCGGCCCAACGTCGAGGGCATCGCGAATGTCGACGAAGGCTATTTCCTGTGCTTCTACTTGGGGCCGGACTATGCCTTCTCGTTCATGCATAACCATCTGCCGCATGTGTCGTTGCCGGTGGAACAGCTCGAGAACCAAG
This sequence comes from Trissonchulus latispiculum, assembly GCA_030248195.1. Classification (NCBI taxonomy): domain Eukaryota; kingdom Metazoa; phylum Nematoda; class Enoplea; order Enoplida; family Ironidae; genus Trissonchulus; species Trissonchulus latispiculum. The sequence continues at coordinate 42,298 of JASAND010007661.1, read as the reverse complement.
GGTTCCGGACCAAGGAGCACCTGTATCAGGGGCGAAAGGGCTGGTGCTGCCAGTCTGATGTCGTCATGGACCTGGTGAGGGAGCATCCCAATCAGGATGGCTTTGCTATCAAGCGTAGCACTGACCAAGCCATCGCTGCGCTGCCCGCTTGTCGCATCGAGCGATGGCAGTCGGGTCCAGATCAGCTTACCCAGCGGCTGATCATTTTCCACACGTTCTATCAGTCCGTGGAAATGCAGGAGTTCCTGGTCCAGACCATTGGAAGCTATTACGGGAAGGCTTCCGCGGATTCTTGGTGGGGCCTTGGTGTTCGGGTTCCTCGTGGTTTCAAACCTGACGATCTGACTTTCAACGGGAAGCACAACTTCCTGTTCAATACGGACAATTGGAACGGGCAAAACATCCAAGGGTCCCTTTACACCGAAGTGGGCCTTTGGTTTATGCAGGCGGGCCCTGATGAGCTCTGGGAGGACCGGTTTAACCGTGTTCCACTGTCCGGCGCTCGTCTGGAAGCTTACCTCGACGTCGTCCGGAAGCGCATAGAGGCGGCGGCAGAGCGCTATAATCGAGGTCAGTCCGCACCTCCGTTCTTTCGACAGGAAACACCGGCGGCCCTTCGGAAGCAGCCGATTGATATGCCACCTAATTGGACCGGTGTCCATATTACCGGGTGCGCTCCGCCGGGACAGGAGAAGAACACCTTTAACCCGTGTTTTGCCCTGACCATCTGGAACCCACTGGAACCCCATCCTTGTGACCATCATAGATCCACCGAACTGATCATGCTGGAATATTGAGTGTGTCGTCACCGAGCCTCATGACCCATGGTCCGTTCATTCCATCCAATATGACTCTTCGCAGTCCGGAAAGTCATCTTTCCCGATTGTGAAATCCATTGATTGTGACTTTTTCTGGCATCAGATTGGACTTGACCCATGTCGCCCACCATGATGACGGTTCATCCGATGCTGGAACCTGGGCTTGACTATCTCCATTGATCTTCGGATCCTGCTCACATATAGATCTATGTTTTAGCTGTTTTTGTGATAGTGACACTTAGTGTTTTGCTTATGTTATTTTGAATTTTAGCTTATGAATCTGATATCTCGAATTTGGAATTTCTTGTTATTGTTTTGTTCTTGAATTGTAATAGTAATTACCTAAGGACCAGAATCTCTGTGATGTGCAATGTGTATCTAAATTTTGTGTACGTACGTTTTCTTTAATTTTCTTTGAATTCATATTTAGTCTCTTTGTTTACTTTTTCTACGAACCTATAATCTCTATGTTTAGTATATACGAACCGTTATTCTCTTGTATTTTGTTAGTGCGAACCTCGAATTTAGTTTAGTATAGTTAGTTTTCGAACCTGTATCTCTGTTATAACTATGTCATATATTAATCCAAATATTTTTCGTATTTTTCTACTAATTTTATATGCCAATGTCATTCGCTCATAATATGTACAGTGCTTTATTTTGAGGAATCATTCCATACTGCCATATATGTATGCCTTATACTGTCGAAAAACCCAGTGACATATGAAAATACAAAATTTTACCTAGGGAGGGTGGGTTTTTCTTCCCATAGGACCTCCACCTAACGGTGTGTATTTTATATGGTTACTTTATTATTATGATTATTATTATCATAGGCAGTTTGCCTTGTTGAGCGACGGCCTGATAAACCCTAGCTCAGCTTGGTTTAACTTAAATTTAATTAATATTTTATCTGAAAGTTCAACTTATTTCTTTGTTAACATTTATTAACACACTCGTTTGACTATACATTCCAAAGGAGGGTAACTCCTCTTTCCCATGAGTTATCTTTGGAAAGTCATTTGTATTTTCATACTAAGCTACTTACAATCCCAGTTTAATTCATACGGTTCTATTTTAATACGTGTATTTTTATGGCCAAATACTTATGCGTAATTTTTGTCAATTTTGTGCTTTAATTTTTGTCTGTTACTAGCGCTTCATAGTGCCTAGTATATGCTTAATCGCCTGTAATATGTAGTATTTAATCACTTGTTTTTTTCTTTTTGTTTTTTCTACACTTGTTGGTTTAGAATAGAGCTTATGGCTTATGACTTGCAGTCTACAGTTGTTGGTTTTGTACTTGTAGCATCATTGCTCTGTACTGTTTGTGATTGTTGAGAGCTCAGCTCACGTACCACTTCGCCATTTGTGCAGTGATCCTCTCGGGAGTTCGGATGGCGAGCCCTGGGGAGATGTAACGGATCAAGGTGACACATGGTCAACCTTTCCGTTGCTGGCGGTCGTAGCTAGGCTAGCTACCCGCTTGGCTTCATATATCATCATCACCGTGGGCTGGGACACGTTTGCAAGTCACGTAGCTCCCCCAACGTGTATGCGTGGGATTGGGTGGGTTCCCCCCTCGTGACTTTGGGAGCTACGTGATTGGGGGAAATTTCCACTAGGGGGCGCTCGTGGGAGGGTCCAACCCAACACTCGCTTCCCCCCTTCATTCTGTATATTTCTGTCAACGTGTGCGCTTGTGTTTATTCTGGTATTCTCCCCCTTAATTACTGTATATATTCTGTGTGTCTCCCCTCAGCTCTCCCCAGAGCATTTGGTACATTGGCTGACCCCCGTCAGCTCCTGTAACTGTAAGTTATTGCATTGTGTTTGTTTGTGTATGCTTGAGGGTTTATCCCAATATTTTATATTGTGTTGTTATTCATTACAACTCATTGTTCTGTTCTTTATTAAAGTGTAATTAGCTAGGTTTGAGTTTCACTGAGCTCCTGCTAGGTAGGTAGTTCAATTCTGAGTGAGTGAGAGTGCGAGTCATCTCGCCCTTAGGATCGGATTACCCCTGCGTATTTGTCTGGCGAGGCTGTCCCGACCGTCCCCTGTAGTCGGTCTGTTATCCATCTGTGCCACGGTCTCCGCGTCCGCTACGTCAGGGCGTGGTAACGGTGTTAATACGTAAGCGAAACTTACTAGCCCCGCTACAGTTTTATACCTACGCATGATCTGAAAAAATCTTTTGCTGCTACAAAAACAAAATTTAAGACACTTGAAAAGGACACTATAAGGATTTCATGCTTGAACATAATTTTAGCTTGGATAGGTATCAATTTCAATCTTGATTTCCAACAATAATGTCAGTTAGTAACATCAGAGTTTGTTTGTTCAAAGACGGTACATAACAATTGTTCTTGTTAATTACATGTTCTGCAGGGAAACAGTGCTTTACTCTTCTGTATTGTGATGAGCGACAGTGCTCTAATGATCTTATTTCTGCTCTCGTTTTAATGAGCTTTCATTAAGACTAAGAGCATTGAAAATGAACTGAAAACTTGGAAAATGCAGAGATTCGTAACGGATAAAAGTGATACACGCCCAGTCTTTCCGTTTACGGTGGCTCTAGCTACTCTAGCTACTAACATGATATTTCATTAGCAACGTCATGGGTTGGGGAAACATTCAACGAGCGGCGTAGCTCCCGATATGCTAAGGTCCTAAAGTGTTGGGTAGATTCCCCCTACGAGCCACGTGATAGGATAAAGTACCTTCCGGGAGGCAGTCGAGTTGTACCCACAAAGTTTCCTCCCACGTTAAATTTCCGCCATAGTCAATTGCTGCCTTTTCCAATACTCTCGCAATTCATTGTTGAGTCTAAATGCCTGTTGAATATCTGTCAAAAGGAACAGCAAAATCAAATTTGAGTCTGATAGTTAGGCTGCTCTAAAATATGTATTGGATGTAGTGTTCTTTGTTTTAGAAGTCCATTTCAGTTTCAGTCGTTAATCAAGAATAATTTCATTTGCAATTTCAGTCGTCACTCTAAAATAATTTCAGTTTTAGTTTCAGCTTCAGTGATTGAAACATCACTAACTGAATGGAAGTCCATTGCAAGCAAACTGCACCTGTTGTAGCGATCTATATACCTATGTATGAAACGTAAATTTTTTGGGGATTTCCGGAGAAAATCAGTTTGGTTACAATTCACTCTCCCTGAGTTCCATTTTTGAATTCACTTCACTTCCACACCAGAGATGAAACCGGGTCACCGGGTCACCGGGTCAGTTCGGGTCACTATATGGACCGGGTCACCGGGTCACCGGGTCAGGAGCACTGACCCGGTCTTGACCCGGTATTTCTGATTGGAGGAATTTTTTTGCTGTTATAGGATATTTTTCAAAGTTTTACCAATTTTTGCCAACTGAACATTTCAACAATTATATACTCAAAAACTAGCAATAGAAATATTCCTAACTTAATCGTGTTCGTGTAGTTTTTTAAAATGCTTGTCGTTGTAGTAGTGTCCTCATAATATTTGTAGTGTCCTGTCAAGCTTAGATCTAGGTTTGAAACTACAATGATTGCGTTGAATCTTAACTAGAAAATGATAACTGTTACATGGGCCCTGAGAGTCTGAAATCTTTGTTTTGAAATCTAAAATTCTCCGTGCTCCATCTACTGTAAGTGATTTCGCTGCTGCGATTATTTTTGGATGGGGAGAGTAAGACTGTGGGTTTCAAATCTCGGTAAGAAGGAAAATCTCAGCAAAACAAGGTTTACAAATTCTGAGTTTTGCTTTGCATTTTTTGCAATTGTTATGACTTACTACATATCTTCAGGAACCAATTGTGATTGATTTTATTTCATATTCTCTGAATCCTAGCCATACAAAAAATATTTCCAAAGAATTTCCGCTGAGTGAAACTTCAATCATACAACTAACTGAAATATTTCACTAAAATATATAATGATAAAACAGAAAAGTGCTAATGTTCCTATGATTATAATTAGATGATGTTATGACTTTGGCAAAGTATTTTGTTCCAATTTGTTTGATTCAAAAAGCTATGTAGTTTACTTCACATTACTGAGTGAAAATCGTGCAAATCGGTTTGATTTTTTCCGGCTTACTTACAATATTCACTTTCCGATGCTACTACTTTAAGGAAAGCAAAACTTTTACCTAACTTAATATTTTAGTCGTCAAAAAGGTCCAAAATGGTAAAAAACACTCACCGCACCCCAATAAAGTATTTTTAATTTTTTGCAAGCTTACACCTGGATTTTCAAAAATACCGGGTCACCGGGTCACCGGGTCAGTAAATAATGACCCGGTTTCATCCCTGTTCTACAGCCAACCTCAAGTGTAGATTGCCATGTTGCGCGATTTGAAAACAAAAAGCTTGATACTTGTCGTACTCTAATCTTTATTAGGATTTATTCTGAGCTTTTTTCGGAAGTGAATTTATCTCGTAGGCATTAAGCAATAAACAACCGCCGTCTATAAAATGTTTTAACCTTAACAGATTTCTAAAATTTACAGTTTTGTCAGATTTCAAAAAATAAAAGGATAAAGAACTTTCTTTTTCCATCGTTTTTTACTTTCCAATTGAAACAAAAATCCCCATCAATTATTGTAAAAATTAAATACGCTTTGAAAACTAGTAATCCAGTTTTTGTATATATCGTTTCACTTTTACGCCAGTTTACTCTGAATACATGTTGCGATCAAAATGTATTGTGCAAAATCAAATAAGTTTCCAGTTACACTTTTTGTTTTGATGCATCACTAATTGCAATAAATAACAGTATCCATTTCGGCAAGACCGACTGCATGCCGATGCGATTTTTATTCAATTTCGCACATCTGAGCGGACAAAAACAATGAGAAATCCTGAAAAACAGAAAACTCAAAGCAGTTATAATCTCAGCCGTCCGTTTAGAGCAAACAGAGCATGAACAGTGCTCACCGGATTCCAGGGGAGTATTTAAGTTCCACCTAAAAAGGGGGTTTCTTCAGTCTTGTACTCTCTCACTCTTCTATCCAGTGGCTTTGGAAGTTGAACCCTGTTTTCTGATCCACAAATCTCGCAATCAGTCAGCATGACAGACTACGAAAAGGTCGAGGAGGGCTCCTCCAACCGAGTCATGGCCTTCACAGCTGTGGTCTTCGCCACTGTGGCCATCACCACCTGTCTCATCGCTTTCCCTCTAGTCTTCAACTATGTTCAAACTCTCCAAGCCACCATTCACGGAGAACTGGAATACTGCAAGGTAAAGCATGTCGCAACGCCTAAGGCGATTCTAATCATGATAGGGTAGGTAAAGTAAGATCATTCAGATCACCCGTAACATTACTTCTGGCTTTGATGATACATTTGGTGGGTACTAAGTGTGTTATATCGTTCTGCCGTCTAATTGCAGTGGAACACACGTCAGTGTGAGTGCGTCAAACCTAAACCTAAACAGTAGGTCATTTAAGGTCACTCAAATAAGATTAAGTTAAGTTGTAGTTAGCTATGTAGTTTGTTTGTTGCAGTTGAGCGAAATGAGTGAGTATATACCCTCTACGAAGATTCTCAATATCATCCAAAGATTTTTAGGTTTTAGCTGCTGCATGAATTTGTATTTCTAAGCATCAGTTTGTTCACAGTGACGGACAGTGTTTTCAGTTGCGAAATGTTTAGGTTTTGTTTAGACTTAATTACCAATAATTCTCAGCTATCTGTTTCTATGTAGTCTCTGACTCCTTTCTCTTTCTGCGGAGTTTATTTCATCCAATCATTACTGTGTTTTTATTTTTAAGCATTGGCAATGAGTATGTTTTTTGCATCCTTAGTTCGTATTTATTTCAGGCAAGATCTCGAGATATGTACAAGGAATCCATCGACTTTCAGCCAGACCCATCCCTGGACGCCTTCCGTCGTGTCACCAGACAGGCCTCTATGTTCTCCACTTGTAAGTTGCAACAGTTTCTTGCTTTGATCACTACTTACAATGGAAACCAGGCTACTTTACATGCAAAACGACCCGCATAACTGGAAAAATCCACGACATGGTTTGCTCTCACTACACAATTTTTCATCTTGCGAACTTGATAAACTAGTTCACGACATTTACCACTGTACCCTACAATTCAATTCAAAGAGTATCCCAGCTTCCGTGGCTGCAATAAAACCGATTATGTTGTCTGGGTATTTAGTCAGAAAGACGATATTCCATGTAGCATCTGGACACATTGTTTTACTCGTGCTTTCACTGTTACTTCATTTCAGGTTGCTGTCAACAAGGACCACCCGGACCAGCTGGTCCAGCCGGAGACGACGGTGCCGACGGTGAACCAGGTGGTGATGGCGGCCGAGGAGAGCCAGGCCAAGATGCGGAGGAAGGTGAACCCGTGGATCCCTTCCCACCACAGTGTCCCTGCGAACCCGGGACCGGACCACAGGGACCACCTGGACCACGAGGACCACCTGGTGAGCCTGGAATTGACGGTATCCCAGGACGTGACAACACTCCCGGAAGCCAGGGACCACCTGGACCCAAAGGGCCACCTGGTCCACCCGGAGGCCCTGGCCCGAAGGGACCAACTGGCGGTCCCGGTGAGACCGTACCTGGACCAGATCCGGAAGTTGGACCACCCGGCCAGCCTGGTTCTCCCGGAACTCCCGGTGATGCCGGAACTCCCGGATCCGACGGTGAGCCAGGCGGTCCCGGGCAACCTGGAGGAGCTGGTGATCCTGGCCCTAACGGAAGCGACGGCAGCCCTGGCAGCCCTGGTGAACCCGGAACACCTGGTTTGGATGGTCCACCTGGCAATTGTGAGCACTGCCCACCTGCCCGTCTTGCCCCAGGATATTAAACCATAAAACCTCTTGGATCTTGAAAATAGTCGTCTAGCTGGGAGCTTCTTCAATAGTCACTAACAATTGTATAATAAGTTGTATATATGGAGCAAACAATGACTTTGCTGACATTTGGTAGACATCATATTTGTTTGTTGTAAACTGCTTGTTATTGTTACAGTTTTCCTCCATCTTTTTTGTTAACGCTTTTGTCTACAGTAAACGGTCACCAGCCATGTTGTGTTTTGCAGCTTGTTAATTATGTCTCTGCATGAAAATATAACAGATTTTCACTGCGAAACATTCCAAACACTCCAAACCACATTTTTATTAATCTTAATTTCACATAGGATTTAGTGATTGTCTAAGTGTACTTCCTTATTTCAAACTAACTTCAGGCGGATTGTACCAACCACCTGTAGGAAAGATGGCTTCAAAAAATAAGCTTTTGTTTTATGTAAACTTTATGTGATTTGAAGATTGAGGCAGGGATTAAAAGGGTTTCAGGAAGCTTGGTTCGCCAAGAACAGTAGGTCCCACCTACGAATAAACAAGACATTTTTTCAAAACACTCTACAAATAAAGAACAAAGGAAACCTGTAATCGAACAACCCGTCAGAATGCTAGTGCTTTAACAATCTTATAAATCATTATTTGAAGAACTGAGGTAAGTATTCGAACTCCCTTAAGCTAACTAATTGCAACAGTAACAAATGATACTGTATCGCATTAATATAATTTTAGTTACACAGTTTCAATAGCGTAATGGGAAGAATGCGAATGGTATTTTCCGGTTCCCTGGAAAATCAGGCCTGAGTGGGGCAGAGAAGGGAACATCGGACGCTTCATCAGCTAAGTGTACACAATCTTTAATTAACCATAAACTAGGTAATCTTTAGATTAAACAAAATATATGGTGCTTAAATTTTCATGAGGAGCAAGAATAGGCATGGCGAGTTAAAAAGGTCTTTCCTTGTCTGTCCCTGACGCTCAAACTACATATGTATAACTTTATTGCCAACTAAGAGAATGCTGAATAGCTGGTTCAGCAGAGACTTCAGCTACTATGAAGCTTGTACTGCATTCGTAGCCAGCTTAAATTAATTTTTATTACGTGACTGGTCAGCAGAAGCTAGAAAGGTGCAACCCTCTTTGGCAATGTTATTCAAAGTTTTCTGTGGCCAACCGGCTACTGTTCAAAAGATAGACATGGTACAAATGTACTATATTTCCTTTTATCCCCCGGGCTATAATTTCTAACTGTATTGTCCGAGATTCGCAAGGAGTTGGCCTCTATTGGGGAGAAACCCTTAGAGGATGGAGCCAACGGGTGAACACGATGCGGTGAAAGATCAAGTTTTAAGTGATGCCAATGGAACCATAACTTATTTGCTTCTCAGATTATAGCTATATAACTAATAAGTTCAAAATACATCTTCAAGTCAAAGTTGCGACCAATGGTTTCGGTGAATTGAGTAAATGTTCTTAGGTTTGAGGCGGCAAATTTGTAATGATATCTAAATTGCGAAACGACGGAATATTCCCCTATTAGGGATGACCTTGTCTTAATTTCTACATGTGGTAACAGGAGAGTTCGTAAACAACTAGCTACTATAGCTACAGTATCTGGGGCCTGAAACAACTGTTTTGTTTATGTGTTTATTTATGCACAAACATTGAACTCAAGCGCAAATTGGACAATGCCACCGAAGGGTTTGGTATGTAATGGAAAAGGCAAAATGAACCCTAAAAATGTGCAGGGAAAAGCTTAACTTGTGGGAGATTGTGACTCTTGATGGAAATGATTTGAGCTCTTAATGAATGGCGTGCTTGTGAAATTTTGATGTGAACTGTGAAACGTCCGAGCATTGTATAAAGTAACTGTTCTGCAGTTACCAGAGTTGCCAGTCAGTGTGAAACCCCCCAGAAACTTATTATTAGGGACATAGGTTACAGTGTAAATAGGAAGAATAAGACATAAAATAGTACTACGCGCACGCAAACGACACGAAAATGGAATAGAATCTCAGTGGAACGTAGTTTAAGGAAACTTAGGTAGGTTATCAGCCAATAACGGAGGGGTCGTTACCCTTCCCGGGCCCGCAATAGGCCCTAATACGGTTTTCCGTATAATGGAGGAGTCGTTACTCTTCCCAGGCCACGAATAAGGCCTCACATGGTCAAGAAGAGCACTCAGAAACTGTCTAAAATATCTGAAAATCATCAAGGAAGATAAGTTCAAAGAAAGAAGTTGTTTAATAACCAGCAATTTAACAAGAAACCACGAGTTTAAAACGTTTTACGCAGCTAATAAGTGCGAATATTGGAAGATGGGTCAAAATAAGGCCACAATTCACCCATCAGGGGCATGAAATAGTGTTAAGTAGTGTTCATAGGTACTAATTAGGTATAATCTGCATTACTTAGGCAATAATTAGTCAAATTGTGTAATTTTTGGTCAAAATATAAGTTGGTTTTATCTGAAAGGCAATTCTCTGCTGATTCTAAAACTCCAAACCCGGTCGTCCAACTCCCAATATTGCGAAAGTTATAAGTAAAAGAAGTTTTGAATGGTTACATTTTAATTTTGTAATATTGGCCTTGGGTGACCTTACAACAATGCGTAACTATGTGTGAGGTTACGCCCATTCATGTTTCCATTCACACCCCCAGAGCCTCTGCTGGCTCTCTCCCAGCAGAGACTTGCCTCGCAGAAAGGAGTCTAACACATACACATAGCATGAAATTACGTTCGGAGGGGGCTTAACTCCCTCCCTAATAATTTAAAAGAAAAGATACTAGTTAGTCTTAGGTAAGTAGGTACGTAGATTAATAATATCTAATTTTTAGTTTCTGAAAAATTACGTAGCTAATGGTATGCATATTTTTACGCAACAATTGCCCTTCCGTTTCTTTTCTAGCGGGACTTAGAGTCTTGGCGAGGAAGGACAATTGTTGCTAGAATCAACGGGCGGCTTCCCTTGTCTACGGCCGAAAGGTCAAGTCTAAAAAGAAAGAAAGGGGCCAGGAGACAAGGGAAGGCCCAAAAATAATAAAAATAAATTTTACTAAATAACACGGCCAAACTGGCTATTAATATTTATTTTTCCATATTCGGCCCCGAGTGGCCTCTAGTCTGTACAAATTCGTTTTTTAAGTCTTTTAATGTCATTCTTAAAGTTGGAAATTTCCCCTTTGGTTACCTTTACGTGGTAACCAAAAAGTCTGCAAAGTTTCCCAAAATTCAGCTTGGGAAATCCATCAAATTTGGGGTCAGTTGGAGGGTAATAACTCTATTATCTCATTAATCTCCCCTCCAACGGACCAGCCGCGTGGCCAGCCCGAGTTGGGCACACGCTTTAACATAGGGAGCTTCCAGAAACTTCTGGAAGCTCCAATAAAAATCAAAGAAAGCCCGACTAAAAGTAAACACCAGTGAGCTGTCAGACTCCTGTCAGCTCACTGAAAATTTTCAGACTTCCACCAGTGTTCGTCTGAGACTCGGCCGAGAGCGGTCGGGTGTTTCCCCCCCAATTTAGCACGTCTTCCCGTTGTGCCAGCGTTTTGGCCGGGAATAAAAGACGTGCTTTCCCCGGTTAGCACTCGAGTTAGGGGCCCCTTCTGACCCACACTGGTCAGAAGGGATGAACTGAGACAACACGACGAACACCGCAAGTTGAGGGCCATATGAGCGCACTATGCTCGGCCAGGAATCACACCTAGGAACGCATTTCTAGGGACTTTTAGGAGGCCTTTGGCCTAAAAACTTACCTTTGCGGCCTTCGGGCCTTTATTTAAAATTAACTATCTGCAACCAAGCCACGGCCCGAGTGGCCTTTCATTTTTTAATAGGGGCTTAATGCCCATTTTTGTGTTTTTATATCTTGTCGGGGTTTGTAATTCTAAACTGGGATTTTGAGTGGGGACCCACCCCTGAGTTAAGATAGGAGGTCCCTTGGTTACGACCTCACATTCAGAACTGAGTTAGTTTAGGGACTGTTTTCCCCACAGCCGGCAATTAGGAATTGCCGGCCATATTTGCAAAAAGTAGGCGCTACTGAAGCAACATTATTGTCTGTAACTATGTATTGTAATTGCGAAATGTAACCTTGTGTCGGCATCAAAATATTAGGAACCCAAAAAGGATCCGAATCGTTTTACCTGTCAATTATCAAGCTGTTTTAAAGGGAATGGCCGAATTCCCTGTGTTAATTTAATTAATTTAAAGCTGTCCTTAGCGGAAGTATCTGTGTGATTTGTTTCTTTAGTAATAATTGCCCAAGCAATTATTACTCGTTCTGCTTCCCATTCTAATCGCCAAAGTTTCTAAAATCCAACAAAATTTTCTTTTATCAAAGTTATTAAAGTTCCAAAGTTTAAAACAAAATACAGGTTAACCCAAGTTAACTCAAAAACCAGGGCAAAATATGCATACTATAAGTAGGTAGGTCTTGTTAGGGAATATTTAGGATGTATTTTGTCTGTGTAATCGTTGTGTCAATATTGTTGTAAACTGTGGTGTGAATGAGACCTCCCCAAATTTACGTAAGTGGCTGCCTGGGTAAACCCCTCATGGAGCGTGAGGTTCCAGAACTAGCCTCCTTTTGTAAAGTGTGAATTAGGAATCAAAACTGTGTGACTGTGAGTGTGAATGAGGGCATACCATGTAAACCCCCTTGTCTGATAAGGGTATTGGGACTGCCAGAATGAATGAGTAAAACATTTAGATAGTAGGCAGGAAAATGGGCCAAATTGAGTAGCAATTTGGACCCCAAAATATAAGTAAATTAAAATCTGTAATGCTTATTAGTTGGATGTGTAACTGTGGTAAAAGTGCTAATTTCGGGAGTGACAGTCATAACAATGTGCCTAGGAAATAAAGGTAATTCCGGCGGATTAGGCAGGTTTGGCAGCCTAGGGTCACGGGGACCCCCATTAGGCCTGCCAAAACCTGCTGGATTTCCGGTCATCCGTGTAGGTTGCCCTGCGATTAGGGGGCGGATGAGTCGCATTCACGGAATCCAGAATTAGCCAAATCAGGGCCAGATTAGAACGGTTTAAACTATTATGAAATTAATCCAAAAACCTTAGTTTTATAGGGTAGACATCCGATTAGCGGACTAGTAATTTAGTCAGTTCTAGGTAGGGAAATGTCTGTAGTTTTGTTGTGTTAATTAGTGGATGTTCTTAGATATTGGGAAATAGCTAGCTTTACGATAGGGATATTAATGGCCTTGGTTTAGAAATAGCATGGGTTCACGGTCGTTACCGTAATCATTTAACTTCCCATGCGAAAGGCTAAAAGATGAGCCAAACTAAAAGAAAAGAAGTGGACCCGTGCTGAGATTCGAACTCAGGTCTCTGGATTAATGGATCCAGTGCTCATCCATTTGAGCTACACGGGTTATAATTAGAACAAGGTTAAGCCAGCCAGTAGGTTTTACTCTAAGTCTGCTGTTTCAGTCCCAAACCTGCAAGCAAATAGTAATAAGGATGTTACATTAAAACGCCCGGTACTTGAAAGTTAACATTAATATTAAGAAGGCTTTAGTTAGTTCACAAAGTAACATTAATATTACGCAGGCTTTAGTTAGTTAATCTAAGTAGGTAGGTAGGCATTAGTTAGGGCAATTATTGTAAGTATTTGGCAAATGACCATCTTCCAATATCAGAAATGCACTCCAAAATGTCCAGTTTCGTACATATGTTTGATGTAATCCTTGGGCCACGGGAAATGAACCCATTTCCCGTGACAAACCATCAAAATCAGGCCAAACACAGGCCGAAAACGTTAATATTCGCCAGTATCACAAGTGGCTCTGAAGATTGTGCAGGATTTAACTAGAATCAGTATTTTTACACCAAAATGGCCCTAGAAGGCCGGTCTGTGCAAGGAAAGCACCAGAAGCGAATGAAGTCTGAATTTAGGTCGCAAACAGTACAGTTTTTGTACATCTCTCAAGAACATTTCGTGTAATTACCAGTTCAGTTAGGCCCAGCCGGGCCCAAGGTGGAAACCTTACGAATCACTTCGCTCAAGCCGAAATTGCGGCAAGTTTAACTAAATTCTGATAATATTAGTTAACAGAGGCCAGGAAGGCCCAATTGGTGACAAGAAGTTACCAGAAACGGTTAATATTGTCAAACCGGCAATAACCAGCAGTTTTCAGTCAATTCTCAAGCTACAAGTTCAAATGGGGCCCAAAATGCACATTTTGGGCCTGGAAAGCAAAGGAACGAGTAATGGTTGCTGGGTTCGATTCCCGCACCATAATCGTGTACTAATGGGTTTTAACCCATTTGATTCAGGTGCGGAGACGAAGCTACGCTGCTCTATCCGAATCTGGTCTGCCCGTGGATCATTAGTCTTGTGACCCTCAGTATTCAGAAGTAGTTGCTCAGTAGTGGACCGCAGAAGTCCGGATCAGTATCGAATCAGTCAGTCAGTCAGGAACAGTCATTTTGGAAGGTACATAGACGGCTTGTATTGCCGAGTAGCGGATTTAAGACAGAGACAGCGAGCGTAGCACCGCCTGGTCAAAGTGGGAGGTTAAACCAGAAACCGAAAGGCCTAAACGTAACTCTTGGAAAAAGACTAAAACACCGATTCTCTTTTCCATCTCATCATGTATTCAATCCTTTTTATCATCAGTTTTAAGTCGGGAGGCGTTTCTCCCGTGTCTCTGGCCTAAGCGCCGCCTCATCCTCAGAGAAGAAGAAGAAGCTGTAGATTCGTTGAACTGTGTAGTTGTCTAATTTTCATTACTCAGGAATAAGTAAGGCAGAACCAGGAAACTCCCCATTTTCCCTATTTCCTCAAAAAGCCAGTTCCGTATAGTAACCCTGTCTAGGTGTTGGAGCGGACCTTCGGGAAAGCAGTGTCCAACGATTCGGGGACTCACCCATAGACCGACCCCAGGTTTATATCAGCTAATAATTGTTTGTTTGTAGTTTGTTGATTTGTAGTTTGATAATCCGTTTGTAAGGACGGATAAAGAGTCGCACAGCACAAGCATATAGGCGCACGAGAAAGCATATAGGTATTTGGTTAGTAGAGAGTTGGAGACAGTGTAATAGTTAGTGTGATAGAGACAGAGTTTGAGAAAAGGAAGAAGAAGAAGTACCACTGAACCTTGTCCCTAACTTAAACTATACAACTTGGGTAATATTATCCTAAAATAGGATAATATTAATAATAATCGAACGAGGGTAACTGGCAACTCTGGTACAGTAAAATTGTATACTGTACTGAATTGTAATTGTATCTGTTTTGGCAAAGTTTGTATCGACCCCTGTTAGTAACGCATTTTGTATTGTAACTTGTAAGCTTGCCAACGCGTGTACCCATAATACTTGTAATCAGTTTAATAAATAGTTGGTGTGTCAGACCTAGAGTCTCAGAGTTTAACGGAGAGGCGCGATTGTCTCTGAAAGTCAGGCGCGTTAGCCTAGAGGTTGGATCAGGACTACTCAAAGGTAAGTTCTGGTCAGGAAGCCGAAGATCCGTCATCAATCCAGCGATCAAATCCAAGCAAGCGCTGACCCCTCTTGCTGATCAGCTGGAATCCAGTGCAACAAACGAACTCACGAAGAAGACCCCTACAAAGGTTGGCTGCAGGGAATCTCTGATTTTGGAACACCACCTTTCGGAGATCCGGTGCCTAAGTCTACTTTCCCTAAGTGGACGCGCTGACCTTCCGTGTAATCAAGTGCAGAGCGTTTTCTGTCACTAGACCGGAGAGCAGAGCGTTTTCTGTCTCTGGAGACTAGCAACTTCATTACAAATTTGTCGCTAACCAATCCATATCTTTTTGCAGATAGAGAAAACCAAAGTTTATCATTTCGCAACTTGCTTGCTAATAGCATTTGGATTGTAGAATTATATTTTAGACTTGTATATATATATATATATATATATATATATATATATATATCCATATTTTTCTTCGAAAGTCTCGCTTCTGATATGTATGTATGTATGTGTGTATAAGCTCCGAAGAAGACAACAGTGTGTGAACAAAGGAAGCCACAAGTCACAACGAAAAAATCAATATTTTTTCAGCAATGACAAACTACTCAAATAGCCCGGAAAACCCGAGCGGCCCGAGTGGCCCGAGCGGCCCGAACGGCCCGAGTGGCCCGAACGGCCCGAGTAGCCCGAGCGGCCCGAGTCGGGCCGGGCTCAACAGAGAACTCGGGCCGGGCTCGGGCCGGGCCGTCTCATTGAAAACTCGGGCCGGGCCGGTATCGGGCCGGCCCGAGCCCGAAGCCCGCTTCACGGCCCTGGCACAACCTTATACCGACCCAACTAAGCCAAGCGAAATCCGTTTTGGTGAGCATGGCCGGCAAGGGTCTAATACTACTAGTCATGTCGGAAAATAACACACTGTATGTACTACTAGTCGCTGGTTCTTTAGTATTTATTCTACACAATATCAGGTAACAAGGGGGCCATTTCAAACGCTGCAGTGGTCATCCATTAGACGCTGTGAGTTGATGGGCTTCGGGATTTGAATTGAATCCGTCCCTTTCTGGCCTTGCGTCAGGGCCTGCCATAATTGTGCCTGACCCACAATATTTCGCAACAGCTCCCCTCATTGTGACTGCGAGTGTACGTTGTGTCTTCGCGCTCTTTTCAATCAATTGAAATTTATTGTAACATCTCAGCTTATTAGACACTTAATATATTATAGCTACAGTCACAATTTCGATAAAATATAACCCGTCTGTTTTATTGGACGTTAACAAACATTTAGGATTCATACTGCTTCAATTATACGGACTAACCAGTACAGTCACAAGAATACCTAAAATTACTCTCGCATTAATGCATTAATTAATGAACCAAATTTTTGGTATAATCCAAATTTAGTAATGGGTTTTTATACCAAAAGCTTTTTCACGGAGAGGCCGGTTAAAAGCAAAATAGACATATCCGTTCATAGAACTCTGAAATACATACATTATAGTTATCCATAAACCCACCCATTTTGACGGATTTAGAAAAGGAGCTATAGTAAATGCAACAGAATAGATTGTGAAATAGATAGCTGTAACGAAAAATTGAAAGAACAGACGAAACTCTCTTTCACGTCTCTTGGCTTCCTGAATTTCAGAAGGTAGGCTTGGTGCGATGTCACGGTGAAGTTTTACATAAACACGAAAAACCAATGTGTTCAAAACCGCAGACAACATAGTGCAAAATAGGCAAATACTTATATCAATATTGCTAACTATAAATCCCCCGAAGCTTTTAATATTCCAGGCCCAAGTATAAAACTCCGGAAGCAATATTAAATGGCAACATTTCATCCCTGTAGTTATTCCAAAAGCAGCGGCAAAAATAACTGACAGTAATTCCATTTTAATCACGTTTTTTATTGAAAATGCTGTTTTGTATTGCTCTCTTCTGCATATAGCAAAGTACCGGTTAACGGCAAGACAACATGTCATAGGTAAACCGAAAAACCACAAAAAGATCACTAAAGCTCCGACAAATTCCGCTAGCTGTTTACCCCCGAACAGATGATTATTAAAAATACATGGTGCTTCGTACGATATTATTAAAATCAAAGCAGTGCATTCCGATACACCTAATGATGCGGCCAGGTGGAAATAGCTGTTTTCTCGGTATGCTTCGGTAGAAAATACAGTATAAACAAAAGTCGCGTAGAAGATGAATCCAATTACAGAAGGTATAAGGAGAGATATTCCAGCAATTGCATCTTCAAGACATAAGGACCGTATTTCAGAAATTGTAGACATGCTGAAACAATAAATTAAAACTGTTACTACTGTGTTTATCAATTCCATCTGAGTTAGTTAATTTGTTACTTAAACATACAAAAATTTAAATCAAAATGTTAACTACAATTAAAGTAATTAAGACTTAACTACAAACAGGAACTTCCCCTAAAAGTAAGCCAGCAAATGCTTGCCTAATTAATTGCTGTATTCTGCTCTTGCTTTTCTATACTATTGGAAGTGAATGGTCCAAAGCGCTATAAAGCTATCAAAGTTACGACTATGAGGTTCGATTTAAACAAGCCACATAATTGCGCTACCTAGATTCTTAGTTGAGGAGATTAACGCCAGGTAATGAATGTGTGAGGCCCAACTTTGGAAGAGAAAATAATGCCACAGAGCCCGGATTTCCTAGATTCTTCTGACAGAAACGACAATTCCGGAGGTGGCTGTGCTTGTGTAATGGAGAGGCCTGGGTGTTTAACCACAGAACCACCTCCACTACTTAGAGCTGGTGCAATGTTTCACCTAAAAATGTGAAACTGGTCCCAGAATGTAAAAGAGCATCAAAATAGCATATTTGGAAAGTTTCATCTACTTTCATAAAGAATCGAGCCTATAGGGTCAAATTTACACAAAAGGAAACCACCACATTAAGCAAACAACGATGAAGTAACTCTCAGCAACACTTCTGGTTACGGTGTATTTAGGACGAGATTTCTTATGTCATAGTAATCACATCACACAGTAATTGGTCTTTCGCAACAACACTCCACTTTCAAGGAACTACAAAATAACCTATTATATCAGTTTCGTTATTTCTCAGGGGCCGGTCCTATCAATGTTCTTAACCCGGGTTAACTCACTAACCCGGGTTAAAAATGGGTTACTAACCCAAACCCCTTCCTATCAAAACTTGGGTTAACCCGGGTTTGCTTAACCCGGGTTTCACATCGGGGTTAACAGGTTATTTTGGGGTTAGCGATAACCTCAATCCTATCATTAAACCCGGGTTTAGAAATCGGGGTTAAAATGGGGTTAAACAGGCCTAAACTTAACCCTCCTCACCTAGGTGGGTTAAGTCGTTAACCCGGGTTTGTACTTTGGGGTTAGTTTAATTGTGCTGATTTCTTGTTATATTTGAGTTTGTTTTCTTCATTTAGGCGTTTTTTTCTAGCCACGCTTCTTTGTTTTCCAAAATCATATTGTTTTTGTTTAATTAGCATATGATTTTTTATAGCTCATTTCTTAAATGAAGCGTTTTCTGACTGAAATATATGAAGCTTATAAATTGCAATAATAATCGTGAAAAGTTTCTCTTTGAAACATCAATAACTGAAACGAACCAAAATACATAACAAATATGAGTATTTGAAAAGTCAATTTCTAGCTGCAGAAAAATTGTGGATGTTACTTCCTGAAGACGTTTATGTAGGATTCTGCTTACCCTAAAAATGCGATCGAAATTAAATAAAATTGTATTTTACAAAACAGAAACGAAATTCTAAATAAGTCAAAAATCAGCTATGTACAGCTAAACTTGTTATTAAAGGGCAATAAGCCTACATTTTAATTACGGATGGATTTTCACATCTTATATTTTGGACAGGATCAAGTTACGGGTTGGCAGTCTGGGCATTTGCTCCTTTTTTCTTCAACAAGTCTGCCATATTTTGAGAGAGTATTTCCAAAAGCCAAAGTATAGCCAAAAAGAGGACTGTACTTAATCGCTCAAAGCAAGAGTATATAATAGCAAGAGTGGGAAGCTTGGCCCTTCCTAGTAGAAATGGCCTGC
The DNA here is from genome assembly GCA_030248195.1 of Trissonchulus latispiculum. Taxonomy (NCBI): domain Eukaryota; kingdom Metazoa; phylum Nematoda; class Enoplea; order Enoplida; family Ironidae; genus Trissonchulus; species Trissonchulus latispiculum. The sequence goes on along the minus strand of JASAND010007661.1, from coordinate 23,141 downwards.
GAGATGCTCGGCACATTAAGGCCGAAATCTCGGAGGGGGGGGGGGGGTACCGCTTACCGTTGTTTAGCATGTGTTTATATGCGTTTGAACTAAAACACATTTGATTGGCTAATCACCTACCTTATGTTAAATTTACGTGTATAAGGGGACACCCCCGAGATCTCGGGGTCCCGCTTAACGTGGTTAAGCGTGTGTTTGTATGCAGTCGAACTGAAATGTATTTGATTGGCTACTTAGCTACCGTAATCCTCATCAGCTTATTTTAGTTCGACTGCATATAAACACATGCTTAACAACGTTAGGCGGGACCCCCCCCCCCCCGAGATCTCGGGGCGGGGTCCGATTATACACGTAAATTTAACATAAGGTAGGCGATTAGCCAATCAGATGCGTTTTAGTTTGAACGCATATAAACACATGTCCAAGATTTCGGCCCTCCAAGATTTCGGCCTTACTGTGCCGAGCATCTCGCAGGCTATTTCTACTAGGAAGGGTCAAGCTTCCCACTCTTGCTTGTACTCTTGCTCAAAGTAAAGAGGATCTGTGAGAAATCGGTTAAACAATGGTTTCTGCGATGACGAATAAGATTTTGTGATTATGTAAAACAGTTTTTTCTATTTCGAGCAACGGCAAAAATTTAATAAAAACGTGCCGGGCCTCACTTTTTAGCCTACGGGCCGGGTCGGGCCGGGCCAGGCCGAGTAGAAATTTGTACGGCCCGGGCCAGGCCGGCCTGAAAATCCAGGCCTGTGAAAGTCTCTACTCCATACTCCCATGAATAACCTATGGCAATAAGGTCTATACTAAGCAACAAGTACATTGGGCTAATTTTGGCACATTTTAGCATTAATTTATCAATTTTGACGCCCCTTCATAAATATAGCAACATTATCGATACACGATTTGTGTCCTTTCAGCAAATCGTACATAGACAACAGAGCATTGTTAAGTTTAAAATATTTGAGTACGGCACTCCCTCCTAAAATTTGAAACTCCAACCTCCCCAAACCTCAAGAAATGGTACATCTAAAGCCTCCGTTTGAATAAAAATTTGATATAACTGTCACGTGATGAACGATAAAGAGTCAAAAATGGCAAAATGCAATAAATAATCAGTTTCAAGATGTAAATAATCATCAATGTGTAAAAATTGCGCGAAGTAAAAAAATTTTCGAAAACACGCGCAATGCAAGAAAACCAAACAGTTCATCTATATACGTTCACTAGCTGCCTTTAAGGTCGCACTTCCCTTACATTCAGTCCACTTTGGAAAGCTGTAACTTACTCAATATTGAGAGTTATGAATTAAGCCACATATCAAAATGAAGCTCTACAACATCTTCTGCGTCGTTTGGTTTCACTGAAACGTGTCTACCTAGTTTGTATTGGTTGCAAACTTACTAGAAGTAGCCACAATTTTCGACCAAAATTTTTTCGGAAAAATTTTTACGCAACAAGAAAATGGCCGTATCCAATGTGTTTCTGAGATAATTTGCCAGGGACGGTTTTTTGATTTTGCCAAAATATCGTTTCAGTATACAGAAATTGAGCATTTTCTGAAAATTTGGCATTTTATCCAACTTTGAAAAATCATTGCTCTTGATTGGAGGCTGATAAAGAGAAAAATAAAAAACCGTCCCGGGCAAATTGTCCAAACATAGTATGCGTAGTATATCTTTTAGATCCACCCATTGGTTGTGGAGCAATCTTCGATCAAAAACTTTTGGCGGCAATTTGACAAAATCAGTTATTCCCCCAGAACTTTAGGCTTATTCAGTGTACAGTGCTCTAATTAACCTAATTTGTGCCTCTTTTGAAGCTCTTTAAGTTGAGTATAAATGTGTCTACACTTGTAGTGTACACTGGCTCCAATTAGACAAAATATGGTTTACGCAAGGTCGTGTCAAAAATAACCAATTTTCGAGCAAAAATGTTTCAAAAATCCACTGCTCAAAAACGATAAGAGCTAGAGACAAATGTCTAAAAGCAAAGTGGTAGAGCACATAACAAGCTTTAAAATGATTATAGTCGCTGGGCATAATTTTCTATTTATGGTTCTAGAACTTCAAATTTTTGTTTCTCACTGTGCATGAATGTTATGAAGCTGGCGTTTTTACAGGACGTTTATTATCATTCCCGATGCATTTTCTGAAAATTTGAATGAAATCGGGCAATAATTGCACTTTCTGCAACTATATCTGCACGTAAGGGGAGCACGACCTTAAGGTGCTGGTATCCTTTTGTGCAGTGCTTTTGTGGTGATTTTTCAAAACGCTATAGCTTTCGCAATTTTGGGAGTTGGAAAGAGCTTTATACATCGTTTTAAAGCTTATAATCTGTACATTAACGTAAGCTTACGAAACTAGAAAAATTGGCAAAAAATAGCAACAAACTTCCGACATGCTGACATCTGACAGACTGAATATAGACCAAAAATTTTTGAACATCGATTTCTCAAAACTGTAGAATCGGCCAACATTTTTCTTGTGCCATGATATGAAGGACATGTGGGCCGAGGGACATTTTTTTGGATTTGGCTCAACAAGTCTCAGTACTCCAGAAAATCCGGCAAATGCGCGATGACACGAAATTTCGCAACTTTCTGTTCAGTTTTCTCACACCTGGAGATGTTTTAGCTCAAACCAAGAAAAATGTCCCTCCGCAATAGGGCGAATTTTCATTCAGCCCAAAATCACGCGAATCCATTGGACAGTTTTTGAGAAATCAATGTTCAAAACAAAATAATCGCAATTTTGCCAAAATGGTTTTACGGCGAATTCCCTAGCTTAAAGCAACGAACTCCAGCGAATAGGTATTGATAAAATGCGCAATTGGACGGTGTATCGATTGAGTATAAATAAACCAAAATTGTCTGTAAGATTTGGCAGTAATTTTGAAAAAACTGATTTCGTCAAAAATGGCCATTTTTTGACCCCAAACATCGTTTTTGGCTTATACTGGCTTAACCACTAGAGTTAGCTCAAAAGTTGTAAAAGCAAAAATGTTCATTTTGGTGCCTTCTTTCCAGCCATAACAACCAATCCGGTGTAGCGACTATGTACTGAGAGAATAAGGGCAAAAACCAAAACTTTCTTATCTTTAAACCTAAAAATCCGGGACTGGTCCCAGAATGTTAAAGAGCACAAAAATAAGGTATTTGGAAGGTTTCATCCACTTTCAAAAAGAATTGAAGCTTGTAGGGTCGAATTTACACAAAGCGATACCAGCACCTTAAGAGAAAACAGGGTTAACCCAAACCCGGGTTTGCGCTAACCCGGGTTAGCGTAACCCAACCCCAGGGGCCGGTCCTATCAATGCTCTTAACCCGGGTTAACTCACTAACCCGGGTTAAAAATGGGTTACTAACCCAAACTCCCTCCTATCAAAACTTTGCTTAACCCGGGTTTGCTTAACCTGGGTTTCACATCAGGGTTAACAGGCTATTTTAGGGTTAGTGCTAACCCCGATCCTATCATTAAACCCGGGTTTAGAAATCGGGGTTAAAATGGGGTTAAACGGGCCTAAACTTAACCCTCCTCACCTAGGTGGGTTAAGTCATTAACCCGGGTTAGCATTTTGGATTAGCGTAGCTGTGTTCATTTATTGAGTTTTATTTTAAAGTTTTAGTTTCATTTATTTATTTTTATTTTTCTCTCTACGCTTGTTTGTTTTCCAAATTAATCATATTGTTCTTGTTGAATCAGCATCTAATTTTTATAACTCATTTTTTAAATGAAGCGTTTTCTATTTTACAATGTTGGCTGCATTATTAGCCGGTATTGAAGAAATGTTATAAATGCAAAACATCGTGAAGCATTCACTTTAAAGCATGAAAATGCGATCGAAAATAAGAAATGAATTTTTCAAATCAGAAAATGAAATTTTAATAAATGTCAAAAAATCAGTTAGGTACAACTAAACTAGTTAAAGGGGGGCTACGAAGGGGTGTTGGCACGACATCGTCGGAGAGAGCTCCTTTCTCGCCTATCGTTAGCTAACACATCGAAGTAAAAAAAGTTTAGCGTGGGCATTAATATATCTCATATTCACCGTTTTCGGCAGGACGCCGGTCAAAGTGCAAATTTTAGTTCGAAAAATGGGTTTTTTCAAAAAGATTTTTCAGCTCTGGTGAATTAACGGTTTAACCGAGTTTGTCACTTTTGCCACGAATGTTTTATTGTTACTAGTATACATCATAATATTAAAAGTACTGCAGCTTTCAATCGTTGCTTGCTTCTTCAGCAATAACAGGTCAAAGTTTGAGATTTTGCAAAAAGTTGCGAAGCGACCGTGCGCCGTTTTCGATCTAATAAAATTGGCAGCCGTAGCCTACCCCAGCTTTTTACCAATTATATATAAGGCTCTAATAGGAGCAAACTGGTGGTAAGTTTCGAGGGCCTGAGTTTTCTGGTTAGTGTGCTAGCAAACTTTTGTTAAGAAATAACCCTTATTTTAGGCCTGAAAAGCTAGCTAAGCTCGGTAAAATGGGGTGAAAAAAATTTGTCTCGATTTTGCCGAAAAGGTGCTGCTTATAGGGGTTATTTGACCTTCTGAATCTGAATATAAAATCCGTTCTTTGATATAACGCTTCCTTCGTTCAGTATGCGCTTACAACTGTCTTAGAGCTTTTTGGAGCGATCGTCATCCATACTTCAAAAAATCAATCTAGCATTTCTAAGCATTGGACCGAGGTTTAGTGACCTAGCTTTCTCAACATATTGGTAGTCTCTCTGGGCTGTAATGCGCGAAGTTTCAGCCGATTTTGCCACAGTACTTTGGAGTAATTGAATCACATCGTCTAAATGGCACCAAATAACAGGGACAATATCGATAATGTAATCTAGCATTGCGAACGCAGGGATTAACGAAATCACGTTATTTTTACAAAAGCTTAAACAGATACTTGAACCATACTTGGAGTATTAATTGGAGCAAAGTAGGGTTCATTTGATAAACCACAGCTCATTAGACGCTAGTTAACCTCCACCCGTATAGACCTTACAACACAAAATTTTCCGCACTTTGATTGTATCTCACAGAAAAGTATACATTAATCTAAGGATCATTGTACTCGATATCGAAGCGTTATATGTCAGAACTATTTCTGGAAAGTGTGGGTGCCCTACCTTGTGCATAGCGATCAGGTCGAGGCAAAGTTTGTGTATGTGTCATGTTGAGCTTTGGACCGACAATACGAATTTGTGATGGCTCCACAGGACGCTACGGTGCACGGAATTCTTTCAAACTTTTAACTTTTTTACACTAAACCTAATACTATTATGTGGCAAAAGACTAGCTAGCTTTTCCAATATCGAACTTTTAGTGAAACTCGTAGCCCCCCCCCCCTTAATGGCAATACACAGTTATTAATATAGGGTCGGATCCTGTGAGGCTTGTTGTAAGAAAATTTTGAGGGAGCTTGTACCTTGAGTTATATTTATATATAACATTAACGATAGCCAATTTGAGTCTTTCTAACAGACTGTACTTATGTTAGACAACGGAGCATTATGAATTTAAAAAATTTGGTAGGGTTCTCCCTTCCGGAATTTGAAATCTCCTACCTCACCCAAACCCCAACCAATGGTACATCTAAGCCCACTTCAGGAGGGGGGTTCAACCATGAAAAATTTCATGGTCATGCATTCTGCTTATTTTCATACAAAAATTTCGTCACATATATCCTGAACAACGAGTTTAAATTCTGAGTAGTTCCGTTCAGTAATTAACGAGTAACCAGCTATTAACTGGATATAATCTGAAAATGGTTGAAAAGGCCATGCCAGCAAAAAGGCAAGCAATTTACACCTAAACATCCTTGAGAGGAGCTATGGAGCTTCAATCGGTTGTATGCTTGATAACTGATTTAAACAAAGAATTCAGGGTAGCATTTATATAATGGGGAAAGTCTACTTTAGGGCTTGATTTAGTGATTTTTATGGAATAGAACCGACGCTGGAAAACCTTGACCACAACAATCATTTAACGGCCTATAACCTGAATTTGGCGCATTTGCAGGCTATGGCTCAAGAAGAAGAAATGTTAAGAGCTTTCGATTTATATAAAATTTAACATATTTCGAAAATATGAAAAATCACTTTCTGTCAGAATATGGTTGTCAGACCCTCATATTTGACCCCAGCGACCAACTGGGTGTACTAACCTGCAACATTTGTACCAAAACTTGACCTAATGCCATTAATAATGGTGCGCAAACAGATATTCTAACGTTTTGTAGGCCTGTGTAGCCATAGCTCTATGTTATTTGCCAACAATAGCGCCAAATTCCGCTAGAATGCTAAAATTTCAGATTTCTGCGCCAGATAAATCTCGAAGTCGGGCAGGAATAACAAAAATGAATTGGTATCGTTCGAAATATTTTCTCATTGGCCGCGATTTGTAGGAAAAATAATCTTTAATTAGGATTACAGCTTTCAGAATATTTCATCAAAACACGGCCAAATTTTTTCCAGCGATTCCGAAGAATTTACATTAGGGTTGCCATTTAGCAGACGTTTTCCTTACAAAAATACCCTGGGACCTTTTTTTAGTTGCCTCGATTTCTGCTTTCTAGCTAACGTGATCGATTATCAAATATGTAAAATAATGAGATCAAATCATCGAATTATCAATGTGTAAAATTTGCGCAAATTAACAATAATTTTTCAAAAAACGCACACTGCAAGAAAACCAAACAATTTATCTACGGCCACTAGCAGCCTTTAAGAAAACATAGGGTTAACCGAAACCCGGGTTTGCGTTAACCCGGGTTAGCGTAACCCAACCCCAAAAATGTTTGATAGGACAGGGTTAACCCCAGGGTTAACCCAACCCTGAAATTTTGGGGTTAACCCCAAAATGGGGCCTAACCCGGGTTAAGCTTAACCCCGTTTTGATAGGATCGGCCCCAGATGTGGAATGAAGTAAACGCGCTCTATAACATACAGTTTGTTTTTCAGCATCGTTCCAGTAAAGGAAATAAAAGAGTTAGTGGAAATAAACAATTCAATCATTCATGAATAGCAATCATTCAATAGCATAACCTTTTAGTCTTGCCTTGCTTGTCGTTCCATGATTCCCGGGTAAATTTAAACAAAGAATCTATCATATGGTGAAAGTTGGCGCTAAAGTAATTTTATTAGTAACGCAGACTTGCTTCTAAATGGTGCGTTCCTGTCGCCTTTGTGCTCAATGGATTGTGAAATCAAATCTTACTTAGTCTACGTTGTTGCTTATTACAAGTTCTTATTAAAAGCTACATAGCTACCAAAATAATTACAAAATGTTGCGTCATGGTTTATTAGGAAAGTAATTGTAGGAGCACAGCGTCCCATGGATTTCTATCATCCCAACGTTTTTCCTTTCGCTAATTGGAGTGCAAATTAGTACAATAATTTTGCTTGTACTATTCCGTTTAATTTATATACAAACAAGATATGCTGGCTCTAGATTCTCTGTTAGATATTATGAAGCTGCGCTAAGCAGAGTCAAGGATTTGAAATCAGAAATAATTTATACATGAGTATCGCCGAAGTTTGCATTTACTTTCGAGGAGGGAAGGAGTCTCGAAAGGCAAACACAAACTTAGAGAATACTTCTTGTTAAAATTCTGATCATTCAAATTTTCATTTCTTTGTATCAGAATGCTACCGTAGCGATAATTTCATCGCAAACACATCGCATACAGATTATACTTCTGTCTTTGCAGAGCCCAGAGTTTACAACAGATTTACGAAACAGTACCTACCTGCGTACCTACTTACTAATAGAATAAGTTTGCAAAATGCTCAGCTCTAAAACATTAAGGTCAAAATGGTGGGTAGTTTGCAATTATTCATAATATATGCTTGTTTGTTTGCGCTTGAGCTAAAAATAATCTGATTGGCTAACTTGCATGGTCCAAATTTTGTTCATGAACAATCTTGGAGAAAGTGCCGTTTAGCGTTTTTAACGTTGTTGTTGTTGTCGTTGTTGTTTGTGCTTTGCAAGCGATTAAATGAATCTGAGTGGCGCAGCCGTAACGCTACCCGAAGCAGTTAGTCAAACTTTCAAATCAAACTTTCCACAATCGGATGTAGTTAAGAAATGTGTCGTTTTAATTAAAAAAATTGTGACGCTTGAGGCAGCTCATATAATCAGTATACTGTGAGAAAATAATCAGATTGGTGGAGGAGGAGCTGACTTCGGAAAAAGAATATTAGATCTTTCCAAAATGGATTCCACATAGGTGGCAAAAGCAAAGCGGGAATCGTAATTTCTGGATGGCTTCAGCTAGATCAATTCCCATCTTTCTCGTAGGAATAGCGGATGGTGGGACAGACTCCACGCGGTGAGGTTAAGGATAGATTCCTTGAGGTCGCTTTGGCATCCGTCCACGGCCACGGCCACGTGAAAGTGATCTCTCATCATTTTGGATTACCTTAAATAGGCTAGGCCGTTGAATTTTTCATCCACTGCAGGTGGCGGTGGAATATTTTTCTTGACTTCCTGGTTCTTTCTGTCACGGTGCCATTTTTCTCCCGGTGTAGAATTTCCCCCCGGAAAAACAACACCGGTGTGAAATTTCCCCCCAGAAAAACTACACCGGTGTGAGTTTTCCGGGGGGAAATTTTACACCAGTGTAATAAAACCTCTGCCTGCAACGTCTCCTTTGCCTAAGTACTCACGCCTGTCTGGATTTTAAACATTTATTGGACACTGATCGCATTTAATTATATTTCACAACGAAAAATAAAAACAACACTAAGTAAATCAAGACCAAACGATACTAGGACAGCATAATTTGAAATAAGATTGACCAAAATCAAAGCAAACTGACATGATCATAAACTGCGAGATTTCACAAGATAAAGCAAAACAAAGCAAACTGACATCAACATAGAAAATAGTACTAAACTTAGAGATTCCACAAGATAAAGCAAAACAAAGCAAACTGACAACAACATAGAAAATAGTACTAAACTTAGAGATTCCACAAGATAAAGCAAAACAAAGCAAACTGACAACAACACAGAAAATAGTACTAAACTTAGAGATTCCACAAGATAAAGCAAAACAAAGCAAACTGACAACAACATAGAAAATAGTACTAAACTTAGAGATTCCACAAGATAAAGCAAAACAAAGCAAGCTGACAACAACATAGAAAATAGTACTAAACTTAGAGATTCCACAAGATAAAGCAAAACAAAGCAAACTGACAACAACATAGAAAATAGTACTAAACTTAGAGATTCCACAAGATATCTTATCATGTCGTTGCGTCGTAGGTTGTTACAACTGTAGGCATTGCCTCAAATATCTTAGTTATGCTTTTCGTGTCTGAATTTAGTTAAACAAATTACTTACGTCTTCACTTTAGCTAAAATGGTAAGAAATAGAAACTACCATATTATCACACGCAAAACAGCCAATGCTATATTTCTTATCTGTGCTAACCAATCAGGGTTATTTATGCATTTTAATGCTACCCACTTACTATCACTTGCTTACTATTGTAGTACTTGCCCACTTACTTACTAACATAATCATTTTCAAAATGAAAGGTGCTTTGCGAACAGCAACATTATTTATTTTGGGCTGTATTATACAAAGTAAGTGCTTGTTAGATTCATTTCGGGACCATAAATAAGAGCTGCATAAGTACAACAAGTAACCTTTTCACGCTTCGAGGCTATAAAACACTCGTGAGCTACGGTTAATCTGTGGACAAACTAAGAACATGATGTCTGCGTTTATCAGCTGATTGTGAATGCATACACCAATAATTGTTTGTGAAGTTCGTTTATTTTAAAGTAAGGTTGGTACATGTCAGTTTCTAAGTAGCAGCAAACGACAAAAGTTCAACTTGTTAGAAACTTTTGGCTGGGACCACTGACGAGGGAATTCCCTATCAGCGATGTCGTCCACAAGAGTTCCCAAAATTGTTCTCACACGAGGCAAGAAAATTGGCTAGAAAGTTTAACAATATTGCTAAAGATAAGTTTTACAATTGTAGGACCGGCGCAGTTTGGAACTTGCAGAGCGAGACAAAGGATCACTTATCGTGCAACTCAACAGCACTAACTATATCACACGACTACTCATCACAAGACTCGAAGTCATAGCACAAAACTATGTTCATGATATAAGTGGTTACTTTTTAGCTAACACTCCCACTTAACCACTTATTTCATGAACACCAACAAAAACACGAAAAATTTCGAAATTTAGATTTATGTAGTGGCTTCATAAGTACATCAGCTTGCATGTCAGTTGTCGCTGAGTGTTCACAGCTTGCCAGTGAGCCCGACCTGGACCCGAGGTAAACTGGCACACCACTCCCACTGAAGCGGCCAGACCGGGACGGGTGGCAATGGTGGCGTAAAGTAGGCTACCAACCACTGTTTGACACAAACTTTTCTGACTCTCGTCCAAGCATTCCTGTTCAGGAAATTCTTTGTTCAGTTTAAGACTTGGCTCCATTGGAATCGAACTGGATTCATCAATTTGGGTACCAACGCAAGCGAAATGCACAGATCGCGATCTAGCAGCCTCCTTCAATCTGTTTCCAATTTCTTCGTACTTCGGCGGTGGACGTTTCAATCTTTTTGACCGTCGAAGTTCTTCAACAGGTTCTTCAACAGCATTAGGCTCATGACGTTCTTGCTCCTGGCGTTCCGGCTCTTTCATTTTTTCAGAATCTGTTCCGGAATCTGTATCAGAACCGGCTTCTACAGTTTTCTTTTCTTTTCCATTTCCAGAAACGAAACTTCCCTCGTCAAACACCACATCCCTGGCCACAATCACTTTCTTTCTGGCTACGTCGTACAAACGATAACCTTTGGTTCTCGTGCTGTAGCCAACAAACCTGCATTCTACAGATTTGGAATCAAATTTGCTTCTACTAGCCTTCGGAATATGAGCAAATGCCAAACAACCGAAACATTTGGCATGTGCTAGGCTGGGTCTTTTACCAAACACTGCTTCAAAAGGAGTGATTCTGTTGACTGCTTTGGTTAGTGACCTGCTTTTAAGATATACCGCTGTGGAGATCGCCTCCGCCCAAAATGTGTTAGGAAGGTTTGCATGTTGTAGCATTGACCTGGCTGTTTCAACCAAAGTGCGGTTTAATCTTTCGGCTGTGCCATTTTGTTCAGGGGCATACGGGACTGAGTACTGATGAACGATTCCTCTTTCCTTGCAGAAGTTTTCAAATTCTGCACTAGCATACTCAGTTCCATTATCCATTAAAGTTTTTATTCTTTTTCCGGTAAAGTTGGTAATTTCTGCTTCAAATTCTTGAAATTTACCCAAAACCTGACTTTTATGTCTCAGGAAAGACCAAACGAGATTTATTGTCCATGAATGTCAAAAATACCGGGAACCCCCGATCGAAGTATTTTTCATTGGGCCGCAAACATCAGAGTGTACCAGTTCTAGTAACTCTGAAGTATTGGTTTCACTAACTTTTGGAAAACTTTGTCTGTGCTGTTTTCCTTCAACGCAGCTTCTGCAGAAGCTTAGAGTTTTGCCTCTGAAATCAGGAATACCATTAACTGCATTTTCAGACGACAACCTTTTTATACTGTCAATACTTGCATGACCTAGACGTTGATGCCAAAGGTCTAAGTTATCTTTGGCAGCAACATTTGCAAGGTGACAGCCCCAGCTACATTTCAGTTTATTCAGTTTACCAACCAGTTCTGCCTGGCCAAGAAGTTGATCTTTCCCGAAAATTGAGCAAAGATTCTTTGTAAACTCCACTCTTTTCCTTTTCTTTGTTATAGCGCGAACAGACAGCAAGTTCAAAGTCAGCTTGGGAACGTAGAAAACACTTTTAAACAGTACTTTTCTTTCACCTTTAGGAAGATACATGACCATAGCTACATTCCCTTTGCCAATCGCTTGAACTGCTCTACCATCGCCCAAAGTGACGTCCTCTGGTTTCTCCAATTCTTTGTAGTCCAGCAGCCATTCTTTCTTGTAGCTCATGTGCTGCGATGCGCCTGAATCAATGTACCACTCCGTAGACGCATCACAGTTGCTGCTTGTGGATACAAGAACATTCTGACGCCCGCTTAAAACCACAAATGCATTATTCGAAGACTCGTCGGACGAATCTGTAGCAGCATTTGACTTGTGGGCAGCAGTCGCATTTCGACCTGTCCGAAAATTTGGGAACTTAGGACGGTTGGGATCAGGGCGACCGGGACGGGACCTGCATTCATATGCATAATGTCCGGGTTTGTTACATTTAAAGCAGTTACCTGTTCTTGGCTTATAATGCGTTTGACGCTCAGCGGACAAAGCGTTTTCCGGTGATTTATCGGAGCCTTGCTTGTTTTCTTTCCTCTTTTCCGCTTCTTGCAGCAGACGACTTTCGACAAACGTCAGGGTAAGATTGTCACCACGGGAATCGAGCGCGGTGATTAAGGCTTCGTACGATTCAGGAAGGCTAGCCAGCAGAATCGTGACCAAATCTTCTTCTCCCACTGGAGCATCGATTGCCGACATCTGGTCGGCAAGGTCTTTCACCTGATTAATGTGAGCAAGCATGTCATCGTCATCTTTCATCATCAGACAAAACAGCTTTCGACGTAAATAAAGTTTATTTACCAAGGTCCGCCGCTCGTAATGTCCCTGTAGATTTTCCCAGGCTTGCCTGGCAGTAGTTGCAGACTTCACCAAGAAAATTTGGTTGTCTTCCAGGCTCAGAACCAAAGTCGCCAAGGCCTTGTTGGCCCTTCTTTGAAAGTCCCTCACCTGATTCCCGTTTGCCCCTTCTGCAAGAACTTCGGAACCATCAATGTGTCCCCACAAGTCTTTCTCAATAAGCAACATCCGCATCTTATACTTCCATATCGGATAGTTACTACCGTCAAATTTGTTGACAGTTAAGGACTTCGATTTCTCTGCCATATCCACCCCGGAAAGTGTTGCTGTAGGCAAAGTTACCAGGAATGTCAGGAAAACACGCCAAAAACGTCCAAATACTAAGCAGTCTTGGGGTCACCCACTGGGCCCATAACCTGTAGGACAGGCGCAGTTTGGAACTTGCAGAGCGAGACAAAGGATCACTTATCGTGCAACTCAACAGCACTAACTATATCACACGACTACTCATCACAAGACTCAAAGTCATAGCACAAAACTATGTTCATGATATAAGTGGTTACTTTTTAGCTAACAACAATCATTTTTCAAAGTTGCCGGATTTTCATTAAAAATCACCTATTTTTGCTAAAAAGTCGTCTAAAAAACCTTGTTCTTGCTAAAAAAATCTGTTTTTAAAAAATTCTGTAAAATTGTGAAAGTAACATTCAAAGCTACGTGTAAGGAAAATTGCTTCCACAAGGGGTACCCAAATTTGCCTTCCACAATTGTGCGCGAAATTTGACCTCCCGTTCGGGTATGGAAAGCACACAGCCGTGTCGGATACTTGTTGTAAATATCCAGGAAGTATCTTGACAAATACATGGTTTCCACCCATTCATTGTTGCTCCTGCCATTCATTGTTCATAATAATGAATATTTATAGCACAGCACCAATTGTTCCTGATGATTTCATGTTTTAGGCAGTCACGCTCGTATTGCTGGTGTCAGATATTTAAACTTCGACTGCGACAACAGCGGGTATCAGGAAAATCTGGTTGGCAAAAAACTGTCAATTCCCGGAAAAGTTGGTGGAGGGGGTTATTGTGACAGTAACAGTGAATGTTACAGTGGCAATTGTTACTATAATCAATGCACAAGAGAGAGCACAATTCCTGGGAAAGCATCAGAAGGTAGCCACTGCAGGAACGACGATGACTGTTACAGCGGAAAGTGTTACATGGAACGATGCGGCGTAGATAGTCCGATTCCTGGAAAACTGGGAGGAGGTAGTGACTGCGATCATGACAGTGAATGCTACAGTGAAAAATGTTATGAAGGAGTATGCGCACATGAGAGTACTATTCCAGGAAAAGTGCGTGGTGGCAGTTTTTGTAGCAATAATACAGAATGCTACAGCGGAAAATGCATTAGTCATATAGAACGATGTGCTAGGGATAGCCCAATTCCCGGAAAGCTGGGAGGAGGTAGTGACTGTAATCAGAACACTGAATGTTACAGTGGTAAATGCTATGAAGGGATGTGTGCGCATGACAGCAGCATTCCCGGTAAAGTACGCGGAGGCAGCTATTGTAGTAAGAACAGTGACTGTTACAGTGGTAAGTGTTATTTGGAACGATGTAGTACAGACAGTCCGATTCCGGGAAAACTGGGTGACGGTGGCAGTTGCAATCAAGACAACGAATGTTACAGTGAAAAATGTTACGAAGGAATGTGTGCACACGGTAGCAGTATTCCTGGGAAAGTACGCGGAGGCAGTTTCTGTACTAATGATAGTGAATGCTACAGCGGAAAATGTCATTTAGATAGATGTGGTAGGGACAGCGCAATTCCTGGAAGGCTGGGAGGTGGTAGTGGCTGTGACCAAGATAATGAATGTTACAGTGGGAAATGCTATGAAGGCATTTGCGCTCATGACAGTTGCATTGCCGGCAAAGTGCGAGGAGGTAGCTTTTGCACTAACCACAGTGACTGTTACAGTGGAAAGTGTTCCATGGAGAGGTGTAGCGCCGACAGTCCTATTCAAGGAAAACTGGGTGGAGGTAGCAGTTGCGACCAAGATAATGAATGTTACAGTGGAAAATGCTATGAAGGAATGTGTGGGCATGCGAGTAGCATTCCTGGTAGAGTACGTGGAGGTAGCTTTTGCACTAACGACAGTGATTGTTACAGCGGCAAATGTCACTTAGATCGATGTGGTGGAGACAGTCCAATCCCTGGAAAGCTGGGTGGTGGAAACGAATGCGAGTTTGACATTTCATGCTACAGTGGAAAGTGTTATCAAGGGCACTGCAGCCACGATAGCCCAATTCCTGGAAAAGTAGTTGGCGGTAGTTACTGTTCTAATGACAGTGACTGCTATAGCGGGAAATGCCATAATGATCGTTGCAGTCTGGATGTTCAGGTTCCGCGTTTGATACAACTCGGTAAAGCTGGCTGTGGGGCCTACTGCAGTAGCAACGTCGATTGTGCGAGCAACTACTGCTACAATAACATGTGTACGCGGAAGCTTACTTGATTGGCCGTTATAGAATAGAAGCAATTCGTTTACTTGCTGTAAAAAATATAATTTGAATGACATATTCCTGATACTTCTGATACAATGCATTTATGATAACAGAACGATAATGTTCTTTTCGTCATATTGTTCATGTGAATGCAGTCTTAGTTTAGATACAACACCAAGAGTACATAATAGATAAGAGTGTGGCAGCTGGCAGGTTCTCTGTTATCAGCTGCAGGTACATGCTATGTTCGCTAACGGCTGACTCACCCCACAAATGTGTGAATAAACGACTACGGTAACCTGAGTTCCCAAAGGGCCCCCCATTTGAGGTGGGTTGTCAACAGCCAGTCAGAATCAGCCATGGACTGCACCAAAAAGTATGAGAATGTCTGTGGAAAAGCAGAAGGCTAAGTCCTATAAATTTTTGAATTGCTATTCTTATGCTATTCTTAAACTTTATTGCTGTGGTCCACTGTTCACCTTTTCTGCCAACCCTTCTCGTCCCCACAAACGAGATATGTTTTAGCGATCCCCCTCCTCCAAGCGAGGACCTCAGTTGGCTACTTCCTCTCCCTACCAATTTGGTTACCCTTTACAAACGCGAGGGGTATATTTGTCGATCTCCCTTATTCCGGCAATTGCAAACGCTATTCGTTAAAATTAAACAGATCATGGGGACGACTAATGTTAACGACACGGAATTCGAATTCGCAGTTCTCTAGGAGATTCTCGGTATTTTAAGTCCTCAGGTTGGTTGTAATTTGTTTGATGGCAATAGATAGCAACAGATACTTGGTAGCATTGCAATTAGGTTGAACATTATCTCGTTTTAACGAAACATTTGAGATCTTGACTCGACATTGGAGACTTGCTATGTATATTTCCTCTCATCCTAAATTCCTTTGAAGTTGAAATCTAAATGCACAAAATCGACATAAAGGTATGCTGGACGGACCAGAACATTACGCTTGACTGTAACTGGCTACACAAGACTGTCTTGAGCTGACACAATTCGCCGCGCCGCCGGCCTATATGAAAATTTATGGTGCAACTGTAATAACTTTCTAAGCTAATTTTTGCATATTGCTGCTGATTCAACGAAATCAATAATTTTGCTTCAACCAAAGGGGGCCTTGTGTTTTCCTTGCTGCTACTTATAAAAGTATCAAAATGGAGCCCCCTCTAGAAACATATGGATTATAAAATTTAAATTTAATTCACTTTAATTAACAATTTCCGCATGAAAAATTATGCCTGAGCAAATTAGTAAATCACCGTCAAGATTCAGCCATTGCCCCCTTGTGATAAAAACTCAAACAGGAACCAGCTATGTTTTAAAGATATGTAGAAATCTCAGTGTCGCAACAATGCAGTTCATATTGAGCCACTTTCGTTAACAGCTATCATTCGTTAACAGTTAACAGATAATAACATCTGTATCGAATACATGGTAAATACATCAAAATATGGAAACGCCATATACCTGAACACTACCGCCACCGTCTAGCTCCTAGGAATGGACTCATGCCAATTGTAGCGCTATGAGTTTCTTGTTCACACTAACGTTAAATCTGAGGATAACGATACATGCAAAGTCTGTAACACCATCAGTTGGTAGGAGCTGGTAGCTAGCTGTCAATTAACTACTGCTAAGATTGCAGTTAAATTAAGCAGGAACTAATAGGCATTAATTGCCGTTTAGCTAACTGCCAGCTATATGTTTAGCTTGCCAGGAGTTAAAGGTAAGGATAATGTTAGCCCACTTTGTCAATAGTTTCCAGAGCCACCGGTGGATGAGGTTGTTGAGTCCGTTCTGCAGTGCGGGGACCAGAAACAAACTTTTTAATCCAAAGAAAATGTTTCACACGTAAAGTTGATTCATGAATCCAACCAAAGGCTTTATTGCGCATCTGGCGATTGAAAGCAAAATACACATACCCATTTAAAGAGCACTGAAATACATACATTACTGCTATCCATAAACCCACCCATTTCGAAGGATTCAGAAATGGTGCGATGGTAAATGCTACTGAATATACGGTAAAGTAGATAGCGATTATGAAAAATTGAAAGAACAATCGAAATTCTCTTTCACGTCTCTTTGCTTCCTGAATTTCACCGGGTAAGCTGGGAGCAATGGTACGATGAAGCTTTAAGTAAACTCGAAACACAAAACTGTTCAGTACTGCGGACAATAACGTGCAGAATATACAGATAATTATATCGATATTGCTTATCATAAATCCCCCGAAGCTTTTGATATTCCAAGCCCAAGTATATAATTCTGGACGTAACATGAGATGACAGCAATGCATTCCTGTTATAATTCCAAAAGTTGCTCCAAAAGCCACTGATATCATTTCTACTTTAATGACATTTCTTGTCGTGAATATCGCAGTGTATTTACCTTTTCTGCATATAGAAAAATATCGATTAAATGCAAGGCAGCATGTTATTGGTAAACCGAAAAACCATAGAAAACTAACAGCAGCTCCAACTATTTTTCCAAATCGTTCGCCTCCAAACAGGCGGTTTGCGAAAATACACGGAGCTTCATATGCGATTATTAAAAGCAAGGCTATACACTCGCACACTCCTAAAGATGCGGCCAAATGGAAATAACTGTTTTCTCGATATTCTTTGTTGGCAAATACAGTATAGACAAAGGCGACATATACGACGAATCCAATTACTGAAGGAACAAACAGTACTGCACCGGCAACTGCATCGTCAAGTTGAACTGGTATGACCGGCGATGGCATACCTAAAACCACATGGCAACAACACCCCAACTACGTCGCTTACGCTACACTACCCTTATATCTATCTATAAGGACTGAGTTTAAAGCTACATAGCTTCATACGTAAATGCGATTTTGAAAATTTGGCCGCCGTCTGGCTGAAGAATGTCCGACTTGATTACCATAGCTGGGACCTCCAAACAAAATCTTAGCTTTGATGACTTTATTCTTCATGACATCCTGTTGTGCAATTTCCGATTTAAGTCTAATAGAAAGGTCAAATGATGGTCAACTCTAACACAGTTCAGACTAAGGTAGAGGGGCCCAGATTTGACTATTTAAAATAACAAATTGTAATTTGCAAATACAGTTGACTCTTCAATTATAACGAAAACTTTTAAAATAGAATTTAAAGCACAAATTTAATTAAAAATTAGTTCTTTATTTCTAGATTTTTATAAAATTATTTGCATTATCGTGTGCCCAAGTATTTTCCAAAGTCAAGTCACATTTACAATTTGAGATTTCACGAGTCCTCATCTCTTTCTAAACTTATTTTATTAATTGATTTTGGCACATCGAGAAAATGGAAATAGAAAAGGAATAGATATCGATTGATTATAAAAACTCCTAGAAAATTATTTTAATTTACTTTAATTAGTGCTTTCAAAGTTTTTGGTTAGTTTACTTTTGCATGAGCTTAAAACTTTTATTAAAGTCAGTTATATTTGCAACATTACAATTAGTTTTCTTTAGTATTCACTACTGGGGTCCCCTCTATTTAACTTTGAGCTGTATTGGAGTTTACCACCATTTGACCTTTCTATTAGACTTTAGATTGGAAACTACACAGCAGGGCGCTCAATAAAGTCTTTAAGACTTAGATTTAATCTGGGGACCTCAGCCATGGTCATGAAGCCGAATGGGCTGTGTGTCGTTTCTCCCACATTTTACTACTGGAATTTGGGAGGACTATTAATCACCTGCCACTTAACTCAGCACGATTTCTCTGCCTATTATTTCTCCTTTTCCAACACTTCTGCCGTAAACCTCTTCATGCGTTAAGTTAAAGGTCTTGTGACGTTTACGAAAAACGGTTACGTTAACTTTGTTTTTATTAAACCATATCAAATTGCACAATTTATTGTAAAGTTATAAGGTTTTTGCAACAGCAAAATATATACAAGTTACTGGCAAATAACGAACGAACGAACGAATAACAAATAATTACGAATTGATTACGATTAGAATACCCCATAAGATGTTTCAACAAGAACCATGACAAAATATTTGGTTACCCATGGTCCCCCTTAGAAAATTTAAAAGTTTTTAAAATTTTACCAATCAATCAGACATGCGTGAAAACGCATCCATACAGGTAAAGATAAAGGTAGAGGTAAAGCGTTGGGGAAATATGTAGTTTACTTGAGTATTTGGGTGATTGTTTTCTTTTTAAAAGTTTAGTTTAGTTAACACATCGGCATAATTTGAGAAAAACATACAACTAACTGCACAAAAGTTGCCAACTATATTTGAAACTGCGATTAAATTTATTTCAATTTAAACCTTAAACTGTTAAGTTGATCATATTTGCGTATGTCGTTCACTGTGACCTTTAATTTCCTCTTTTACCCGCCCTAAGTGTCAATTCAGATAGAGTAGAGATGTCAGCGGTCGTCCTTATGGGGGATCCTTTTGGGTTCAAAGATGGAACTGGGTCAGAACACGGTGGACCTCTGACCCGGTGACCCAGTAGTTTAGCAATTTCAGGTTTAAGGTTGAAAAAATAAAAACGTATAGGGGTGCGGTGAGTGAGTAAGCTTTGGTTTCGTGGGCACTTTTGTCGTCCTAAATTTGTAACTGGGTAAAATGTATGTATTTTTCTGAAAGTAAATAATTCTGAAAAGTAAATCTAGTAAGTCAAAACTCAAGACTGATAGAAACAATTACATATTTAACTTACAAGCGTTTTGAACAAAACTATTGTTTGGACGTATTGTGTTTGTTTCTTAACTTCACGGAGACCATGTAAAAATCTATTTAAAATTTCTTGGTGCTCAACTTTAAATGACTTTTTCCGTACGAGGTTCCCTCGCAGGAGCTCGGGCGGTAAGCCGTGGGGAGATGTAACGGGTGGGTATTTTAGAATGTGTTTTGTGGGTAGATTTAAGTGTGTGTTTCTAGAAATGTTGGGAAGTTTATTTGTGAAATTCACGTGTTTGAGATTCGACCCTAAACCAGTTTTTGTAACGTGTTTTAATCAGTTTTTTCAGAAGCTAGGCGGCGCTGTCTTCCCAACCAAACTAGATAGAAATCTTTATCCAACCAAAATCTTCCAGGAGTCCTTCGAAAGAAATAGGCCTTTTCTGACTGGCTACTTAGGGGTGGTCTGATGCAAGAATGAAAAGTAGTAAGTCTTGAGTTTTTTTTGTCGTGGTGCCCAGCACTGTTCAGGTACTCGAAGAGACCTTTTGCGTGCTGCTCCCCGCGGTCCGCAGATTGGCAGACAAAGAGGCGGAGAGACAAAGGTCACGGACAGAAAACATGACCCCCAAGCAGATCTGACGTGCGGTTATTGGCCCCTTAGCTCGATGCTAAGGTGGCCGCAGTCACACTCAGGGCAACCGAGATCTTAGATACCGATAACGATTGCCCCCCGCATATCAATAGTGACTAGGATGGCTGAAACCTATATACCCGCTCGGAGGGTGCAGGACCAAAAAAGGGAAGACAGGAAAAGAAGAGGAAGAAGTGAAGAAGAAAAGGGGAAGGGTGGCCGAGCACTCAAATAGGAAAGCTAGGAAAATCTGCCATAGCTTCATCATTTTAATATATTACACTCAGCTGGATTGAGAAGTTGCAAGTCACATGGGGACCTTTTTCACCCCACATGACATTGCTTCCCAAATCCAACACGATACCGCTAAACTAGGAAACTAATGTACCCAAAATTAAAAGGATGATTCATGCGTAAATTAGTGAATTTAAAATAACATAACACCAGAGCCAGACACTAAATGCACTTTGCTGATTTAAAGAACTCTCAATTTAACATTAATTTTCCTTCTAGTTGGCGTATTATGCAAGGGAAACTTCCTAGAAGCATCCCTTGACCAACACAATCCTGGCAACTAACCTTCTCTCTCAACTCGAAAGCACAATAGCACTAAGGGGTGACTACTTACCTACTGGTGATTCTACACCAAGCGTATCTTCAACTCTAATCAGGCGCCCACAATTATGGTCCTTTCCGCTATGTTAATTTCAGTACCTAATCAAAATACATCTTTTCTATGAACACTTAAAGAAACAGTTATAACTTATCCGAGGATCCACGTCTTTAAATTCCATCGAAATGTCTGATGGCACAGAAGACACTAGTCTTCCCACTGTGCTAATTTACCATCCATGGTAGTGTCCCAGATTCGGCTGTTCAGTCATAATGAAACGTTGGCTGCAATATGCAATACTTTGATAGGAAGGAAGTTTAATGCACTTTTGTATTTTGAACCTGTTGTATTCTCTTCTAGAAAGTAGCTACAACTCGGAGATTTTGGTATTGAAGATATTAAAACATGTTGTGGTTTAGGTATTAAAGATAGTAACTAAAATATGTCACAATTAGGTATATAGCTACTTGAATACTAAAGCAAACCATTATTATCTAAATCCGTGAAGGGTTGAACGCAAACCAAGTATCGGATTTTAAGACAACCTACTACTGCTAATACAACCATCTATTACTAAAGTGTCCCGGACACAAAACTTTAAACTTAAATTCTTAAGATCAAAATTTTACAGAATAAGTTCTGAACTTATCTTAATAGCGCCACCACATCCTCGCAGTAGTGGATCGAATCAAGTCTTGAGTTTTTCTTTGATACAGAGCGGTCGGGTTTTTGTTTAGTTTTCTATATATTCATATTTACGCGTTATTGGCTCTCCAACAGTGTTGTCTTTCTATTGTGAAGTAAGCGCTTACAGGAAACATACAAATTTGTTCGAATTTTACAAAGTTTGACAAACGCTCAGTATTTTTCCAAGTCCTGTCTAAATTCATCAGTCAATTAGCTAATCTCAAAAATTAGTTCAAGCTTGAACAGGTTAGTTGAAGGGAGGTTGAGCTAGAGTTTGGTCGGGGGTTTTTGTAGAGTAGCGCCAGCGAACTTTTGGGGGTTCAGGGAGTCGGGTAAAGTTTGATAAAGTTATTGGTGCTTGCTGAATTTTGTTTGCTATTATATTTCTGTAAAGTTATCCTTTGATTGTTGCTATTTTCGTGAATTAGAAGAGTAAATTGTGTTATTTTCAAATATTTCTTTCAGTTAATTACGGTCAGCATTTCTCGACATCGCACACCACACTGTTACCTCGTGATCTAGTCTTATCCTAAACTCTAGTCAGTCAACTAGTTTTATTTAATAATTAGTGCATTTTACTCACATACGTAGTCTCGAACTTCACATGTGGCGACCGTGTCATGTGGTAGATGTCGAGAAATGGTGACCTTGACCAAAATTTCAGTCTTAAATTACAGTTTTCACTAAAGTTTGATTTTTGCTTTAGTTTTTTACAAAAAATTGTTGCCACTAAGCACTAATTATGGATTGGGGAAAAATCCTGAAAACCCCCAGCGGGCTAGATGATGGGGGCATCTCCCCCTCCCCTCAAATTACTCTATAGGCCAAATTTTTCGAGACCCATTATGCTGAAATGTTGAATCAAGTATTTTACTGCCAATGATGGGGCGAGGTACGCAGGTACAGAGTGGAGGGTGTGCCCTCCCAAAAGAAAACCCCCAACTCCAACCATCCTTCCCCCAAGCTCAGAATCCACCCCCACCTCCCCCAAACCCGGGTCCAAATATTTCAGGGGGAAAGCCTTGGGGTCGTCGTCAGAATCAGTTTTGTATTATAAATATGTCTTGTGACAACACAAAAGACCAGGAGCCCCCTATTGAAAATCGTTTTGAAAGTTTGGGAGCTTATACGTTAGATTTCACCCCCAAATCACTTTCAACACCTGCTGTGCCCCAAACAGTTTTTTCTCCTGTGGCCGGCCCGTCGTTCCCTCAGGTGTCGAATGATCAGGGGGCACCCATAAGTCTTGATTATCAAACTTTTTACGGTTCTGGACATGCTACTGTAATTGCGGCTGCGTCAAATAGCCCTCAGATTCCGAATTCGGGGGGTTCGCCCCCATGTCAAAATCCGCCTCCACCTGGCCAAAATTTGGGTCAAAATCCTTGTGTGCCTAATCACGCAGTGCCTCATGTGCAGTCTTCACAATCACAGGTTCAGTTG